>OY978215.1:8513700-8810729 GCA_963854785.1 Vaccinium vitis-idaea | reverse complement strand
ACTCCACCCGAACCCATCTGAGACCACTCAAAGCCAAGCAAACCAAACGAAGCCCCTAAGACCATTCAAGCTCCACCCGATCCCACCCTCCCTCAGAGCACAATCAGAAGTTGCCTTCACCCCTTTTAGAGAACCAAGAGAACTCCCATAATCCCACCTATCAGCACCGCGAGTCCCGTAGCACCATAAAACCACAGTGTTGCTCTATAGCACTGGATCAAATCTGGATTGGGTGAAGACAAAGCAATGATGGATCTAACCCTGATTGACGGCTCCTCCTGAAGGAAGAAGTCTGTCCCTCGCACATGACGGAAACGATGGGTAGCTTTCTGATAATCAGAAACCAACAGATAGGTCTTACGGGCAGTAAATCCTGAATCAAATGCCTTGATGTCTTGAAAGAGCTCCTTGTTTCTGACCTTGAGCATCATCGCCGACCACCTCAAAGATTCCAACTTAGTGCGGGCTATGCCTATCGCCACCAAAATCGATCCGGCGAAGCCCACCATCGACAGGATAGTGGCAACTGCAATCACCCTGGCAGGAACCCGTTTGCTTTTGAAAACCCCAAGGGCAATCGCCCCCAGGGTCATTACAAACATCACCTGAAAAAAAAAAAAAAAGAGTAGACAAAAAAAACAGTTAGCAATAGCATCCACAAACCCTAGCCCCCAACCAAGAAACTACAAAGACACACGGAAAAATATAATAACTCCTTAGTCCTTACATGCACCATCGATCTGAGACTTTTTAGAGCTGACTCAGCTGCATCTTGAATAGTTTTCTCCTCGTCAGCCCGTTCAGATTTTCGACCTTCCAGTCCGGCGAGCGTAGCTTCTTCTTCTTGAGTGAGTATGTAATAGTCGGGATCATCTAGGTCATAAGGCTCCATGGGACAGGGCCCCAAAAACCCCGCCAACTGGATCTCTGAAAAACAATATCAAATGATGAAAAATCAAACTGTATAAGTTGTTGTAGAAGAAAGGAGAAGAAAGGATTGGTGAAGAAACCAGGGATTCGACCAAATCCCGAATCGGGTGCCAACGATGGGTTTGCCGGTGCCGATGGGGGTTCTGCCATTTTTCGAAAGCTGGAGCGAGTACTGACTAGTGAGAGGAGTGAGTGTCTATCTCTATGTATAAGTAGTATATATTAGTGAGAGGAGTGAGTGTCTATCTCTATATGTATATATATATATATATATATATAGGAAGCCGATCTACTAAGGACTCCCTCAAACAAAAATTCCGTGCGGACCAAGCCATTTTTCGACTTTCCGGATCAAATTTTGATGATCCGAACCGCTCAATGTTTTTAAAATGCATTTTCCAAGGTCCACGCGGAAAATCTTCAAAAAAAAATACCCGGAAGGGCTTGATCCACACAGTTTTTGTTAAAAACGCTATATATAGCGTTTTTAACAAAAACTGTGTGGATCAAGCCCTTCCGGGTATTTTTTTTGAAGATTTTCCGCGTGGACCCTTAAAAATGCATTTTAAAAACATTGAGCGGTTCGGATCGTCAAAATTTGATCCGGAATGGTGAGGTCCGCACTCCCTTATCCTAAGGGAGTCCTCAATAGATCATTATTCTATATATATATATTAGTAAGAGGCGGTTTGGGAGACTGTTTTTTGCATTTTTAACTTCTACTTTTTCTATTTTGGGTGTTTGGCACACCCAACCCAAAACTCATTCTTTGAAAACATGTTTTCAAAATTGCACAAAGGAGACCAAAACGGAAAAACAGGTCCTTTGGAGCTTTTCTCCTTCTCGTTTTCTCATTTTAGGTGTGGAAAGACCTAAAAGCCCTCCCTTTTTGTGTAATACCCAAAAACTCTCCACAAAAGTGTACCTGACCTTATCTTCTTTTAGTATCTAGCTTTTAAAAAACAAAATTGAACAATTAGTCCTAAAGCTGAAGCTGAAAAGGGAAGAACATTGTGGGATTACCAAAAACTCGAGCATTATTTCCAAATAATCTCACTTATTTTGTTTAGTTTATAATGTTTAACTAGTTACGGGCGCTCGTGCCCAGCACGAGTTTGATGCCCGTCTTTGGTTGTTGTGTGAAATGTTTGTAATATCAATTTGCTCTTTAAAATTGATTTGGGCTGAAGCTATTTGGAAAGAAAGAAAATATAATTTGCATTGTATTTAAGTATATTGCTAACTATAAATATGGAAAAGAAACATTTACGATGTAAATATTAGAAACATAAGCATAAATATTTATAAGCAAACTAAAACTGTGTTCCACACTTAATGTACATCTTGTCAAATTTTATTTTCCCACGACAAATTCCTTGACATACCCAGCTTCCAGATACAACTGAAGACTAATTCCAAAACAAAGTACGAAAAAGGACCAAGTGGTATAGGTCTTACTTTAGAAGTCACGGAAGAGCATGATGGCATCATCAAGCTTCATGAGGCAAGATTCTAACAGAATTCTGGCTTTTCTCAGCCGCGAGTGTTTCTTCTCCAGGTCACCCACAAGCTTGTCTTTTGGTAATTGAAGAATCTGGTGTGGATGGAATACAAGGTATCCAAAGTTATTCGGGAATAAAAACACAGAGAGCAACAGCATAAACAGGTTACAACAAAATGAAACAACTGACAGCAGCCATCAATAATCTCGTAGTCGTGGATGACTTAAAATCCCAAGAGAGAACCCTATGATACAGACACTGCACAAAAAGTCACTTCAATTCATTTCAATTAGGTGACTGATCAGCCTCAGAAACCTCTTTAGGCCGAGCAATATTGCGACTGACATTCAACACAAAATGTATCTCACTGAACCCTCATCTACGACCCCAAGTTGGGCTCAGAATATGAGAGAGGATCAAAAATTCTGTATCTTAGAACGTCTTTTCGTATTACATACAATTATCTGTTACAATCAGATAGCTTTTCAACTGAAGTGGGAGCTGGTGCTTACATGTCCCCAAGGAAGGCCACCATAGCATAAAACAATATATGGAAGTCTGTTTGGCAGTGCTATGGGACAGAAAGCATGAATGAACCAACCAGAGAAAAGAAATAGATGAATTAAAAGAAAGACCTAGGTGTCGGCGTGTTGCAATATTCTCAACTCAATCTTGATTCTCAATATCAAAAATACAAAGCTAAACCTAAAGGAACTCTAAGTCACTCACTATTAGTTATCAGTTATCACCCATCCAAATTCCTTTTGTTCAGTGTCAGGAAGAAGCGTTTCGAAATTTTAACAACAAATTATCTTTCTTTGTGTGTTCAAAATTTCTTTATGCTATCATGACCATTGATACCTTGGTACCTTGGTCAGGAGGGTTTTTTTGTCTTCCTCATAGGATATGCATGAGTGCAAAGAAGAGGAATCAATAATCAGGAATCAGTGAATTAGTCAAGAGCCAATAGTGCCCCACCTCTCCACATTAAATCTCTTTAATTGTATAAAGCTTTACATCCCACTCTATTCAAGAAATAAAATGAGAGCGGCACAACTGAACTAATAACTATCAGCGTGATACAAACCTCTTTTCCTTGTTCTTGCTCCAGAGCAGTGCGTATTCTCAAATTTAAGGCAGCATGGTGCATCTCATCTAAAACATGTCCCCAAAGAGTTTGTTTATTAACTTTCCACAACAAGAAGTGAGCCTGTCTGCTTCCAGTTGCTACTATTTTCTGCAAGGAAAACGAGAAATTATCACAATCCGGAAAAAATGCTCCAAATTACTGATTCGGAGTTTTGGAAACACAGATGAAATCATCATGAGATCAGTTGTAGTTCCACTATTAGTTTATTTATTCCTATAACAAGATAGTAAAACCCAGACACAAAATAACAAAAGGATGGACATCACAATATTATCTGACCAAGACAATCTTCCCCTTGGAAGTTCTTCGTTTTTTACTTCATCTATATCCACCAAGCAAAAGAAACTCGACGAACTTTCTGAAATAAAATTTACCTCCAAATGTAAATAATCATCTTTCCAGAGCGTAAACAAAATTTTCGCTGTCTCTTTCTTTTCAACAAAAACAGTATCTGCAATCTGCAAAAGAAAAATTATAGGGATAACAGAATCCAATTAAAAGTCATAGAAACCCCTATCCACTCTAATCGGCTGTTCTCCACTGTAATCTGCAATCCTTGAGTCTTTTTATGGCTGCAAGCACATTATCATTGAACTGAGTATTGTACACTCGCCTAAATCCACCCTCACCCAAAACATTGTTTTCCTGGAAATTATTTGCAGCCATTCTCAGAGTTGAAAGTCATTTTGCAGCGCCTTCAAATAGAGATTTCGAGAAGATGAGGAAAAACAACATGAGTAAAGTGAATGAAACTTTATTTCACAAGAACAAAAAGTAAAGGGAAAGTGAATATATTAAAGAAGGTACCATTTCTATGTCGAGGATCTATCATTGGACGAATATACAACTGTAGATACCACTGCATCAAATTTTGGGCCTGCAACAAACCATGAAAAGTTTGAAACTAAAGACCTTACGGGATAAGATAATCATTCTTAAAAAACAGATGAGACTATCTTACAAGTTAAATATCCTCCGAGGAAACTTTACAGTTAATCAGTTATCATGATTGGAAAGGGAAATTGAAACCTAAGTCTCCAACGGGAGCGTCTGTACAATTATTCTGTGGCTGGTATAAAAGTTTTGTTAACTGGATCATGAAAAAAGAACTAAAATATATCATATGCATTCTGCGTTTATACTGCACATGAATTTGGCAAGAGAAATATATCATACGCATTTATTCTTGCATTTACTCTTCTATGTTTCTTTCCCTTGGGACAATTGAAATTTTTTAATATTACAGCTCATGAGTCCCAGTCATAAAAATCGTGCTATGGACATACAGTTAGCTCCCCGATGAGTAGAACCAACTGCATATCCATGTTTTTCGCCCATTAAACTCGCCAACGAATACTTTCTTAGAGTGAAGTGAACCACTTTAACCTTCATCATTATGAAAATATGGTTTTAAATTTCAAAATTCGGTATTCTAAATAATTCTCTAATGTGGACCAAAAACATATCCCACACAAAACTTGCTCTGCCCATCCAGGTCAAAATGTATTGTCAAAGCACTAAAGAAAAACAGCAGCCTCTAGTTGCTATTCAATTTGGGACTAAATAATTCCTCCGGGTCTTATAAAATCGATTTTGGATTGCATAAACTTCCCGGCATGACAACCACCCATTTGACCCGAGTAGAGAAATACACGATCCAGAGGTAGCAACATACATGAAATAGGCAAATATTCAATTAAAATGGTAAAGAAATTAAGATGTGATTCAGACAAACCAGTAGGCGTGCTCGCAACCTTTTACAAGAGCAGCCTCCTCAAGCACTATCTTATTTAAACAGATCGCACAAGTTCCGTGATGATTGCCACAAGCCTCTTGTTGACCCTCCCCTGAACTATGCATTTCCCTTTGAAAATCGCTATAACATCCCAAATTTACAGTCGGTTCAGAACATTTAAATTAACAAACAATGGCATGCCTAAAATACCAACTTCCCTATATAAGCTCCATCTAAACTAACCTAGCCCCAAATGTTCAGCTAATTTATTCTCAAGAACCCATTTTTTATAGGTGAAAAACACATTTTCTTGCAATTTTCTGACTAAACAAACAAGATCCCAGTTGCAAAGAAATTACTTCACATTAAACTACGCAAATACGACGAATGAACATTCAAATAGCAAATAACAGCAAGCATGAAATACTAACTTTCTTCTATAAGCTCTGCTAAAACAAATCCTAGCCCAAGTCTTTGGTCCATTTATTGGCAGCAACCCATTTATAGAGCACAGTTTCGCACAATTTTGGAATGAAACATGCAAGATCCAAGTTGCAAAGAAAATGACAGAGTATTAAACTACGCAAAACACATACAGCTTAAAATCTAAAATTTCCTTCGTAAGGCCACTAAAACGAACCAAACCCATTACTCGGCTCAATTCAATAAAAAAACACCACCATACTTAGTAAATTACGAACACGAGAACCGTAAAATTCAACTCCTCTACTTCAGATCCGTTCCAGATTTTTGGGAAATTGCGAAAATACTAACCTGTTCTTGGGTCGATAGGTTGTCGAGACCGTCGGTTTGATGTTGAACGGTGACGATCTCCTCGACTGTGGTCATCGTGTTGACTGTGGTTCGCAGATCTTCGTTCACTCTCTCTCCCGCCTACCTCTCCGTGAGTGTATTCGACGATTCAGACCTAGAAAACAAAACCCTGAAGCCTGAACCAGTCCCTGGTGGTCTACGCCGGTGGTGAAGGACGGTGATGGTGCACAGTGCACTGGTTCGCCTCTCTCTCTCTCTCTCTCTCTCTCTATCGTGTAAAAAATGAGAAGGGACACAGAGGGAAATAAAGCAAAAGATGGAAAGGGGTATTAGCAAACGCCAAAAGACTCAATTGCCCACGTACAAAACGCCTAATTACAGCCAATTCAGAAGCAGAGATTTTCAATCGAGGGGTAAAATCGTCCAAATTGAACAAAAATTGCCCAACATGAAATTGAAACATCCTCTCTTTCTTGGCCTTCGGTTTTTTGGATAATGGTTAATTTGTGTAACGTAATATTACAGGTTATCGAATTTTACAATAAAACTTCAAAAAAAAATTATTAAAATATTATTCATACACATTATACACAATTATAAATAACCATGGGCAACATGGTAAGAACCAACCCATAACTCATTTTCGTCACATATCTTCCAAACACTACTTCCTTTGCAAAATGCATTCTGCACATATCATCCAAACACTTCACCAGATTCAAAATACATTCTGGCCAAAATCCAAAAAGCAGAAAATGAAAAGCCAAAAAGTAGGTTCCCAAACACCCCTAAATGAGGGTTAGAAACAACTTCTCAGCTTCAGCCATGTTTAAAAGACTCCGAGGTCCAAAACAAAAAGTATTTTTGTAGTTAGTAAATTAAAATTAAAACTTGGATAAAAAAACTTCTAAGGTCAAATATGAGAAGTCTGTTTAGACACGTTGGATGTTTAATGAGGAAATTCGGAGAGACTTTTGAGCTTAAAAATGAGAGGTAAATGAAGTTTTCGGGTTGAGAAAAGTCCAAAACAAATGTATTTTTACAAATAGTTTGAAAACTACGTTTGTTCCATAAATTGTTTGGAAAACAACCAAACAAAATCAAAACTAAAATTTTAACGCGAGAGTGTGAGTGAGTCTGTGCATGTATCTTGATCAAGATTTAAATCTGGTACCGATTTGAGTATCAATTTTCATACTGATCAATACAATACCAGTAGCGGTCTATGTACTGGGTATCGTTTCGAATTCGAATTTAACATTACACCTATGTAAATAAACAATGATATGAGTACACCTAACTTGCACTCCACATGCACACTAAGGCGATGTAACAGACAAGGAGAAGGCCATTGTCTGTCACTTCGCCTTGGTGTACATTTGAGATGCATGTTAAGTGTACCTATAACATTGTTGCACGTAAATACCATTAAAACACCACCACAACTGTATAGCAATAGTGAAATAGACTTGAAAATACTCCAGTCGAGTACCTAAAAAAATCTCTTTATATATGTACCATAGGAATAGGAACATCCACAGGAGAGCAATTGAAAGGAATTTCGATATTGGAGCCAATCTCTGTCATTCATTGACACGGCTTGCTAGGGTGGGTTTTCTCTTGGAAATTGGTTCACATCTCACATACAAGGAACCGAATTCGTAGCAAAGTCTCACTCAAAACAAAAATAATAGGTACACACCCTCTCAACCACTCCCTACCACACCCTCTCTCACATGTGTGGTGGGGCTCACCCGGTGGGTCCCAGTGGGCCCCACCACACATGTGAGAGAGTGTGTGGTAGGGAGTGGTTGAGAGGGTGTGTACCTATCATTGTTCCACTCAAAAAGATAGGTGGGTCCCCACACACCGTGGTATTGTAGCAAAATTGGATGAACTACTGCCCCCAATTCTAAGGCCAACCCAGCTATGCGTACGTACACGGTACATTTATATACGCGCACGAATATATTTTGACCGTTCATTTCAGGAATTGATTGTCCGGATTTTAAAAAGACTCTTACTTGTAAGAATTAACTTTTACATGTAAGAGTCTTTTTAAAATCAGAACCGTCGAAAACATGTACGGACGGACAAGATGCACCGTCTGTAAATTTGCATACGCATGTCATGCGTACACATTGAATTTTTGTTCTAAGGAAGGCTCATTTGGAAATTGGAAAATATAAGGGGACAGACGGTGGTGCACCGACCACGTACCGACGGCGTCGGTGCTCCACGGTCAGTGCATATAGAAGGGTTCTTTGGAATTTGGAAGACCAACCTACTTCGTGGATGATGCGAGGTCAAAGTGGAACCCACTACCCACGTAAGGCAACATCACTTTTGCCTGCGCAATAAATATGATGTCAAAGGGGAGTGGCTTGAAAACCTTTTTTTTTTAGCTTGTTTTGGTAAATAGTTATTAAAATAAATTTTCATTTCTCTGCATCAACGATTTATAAATAACATTCATATTACACAAGAAATTATTTCAAACAGATTTATCATATAAGATTTATATTACATAATAAAATATTTTTTAAGTTGAAGAAAACAACCGCAATCGTTTTACTATCAAATATGGGGTGAAATCTTTCTCTGCAAACTCTGCAATTGCAATTCTGGATTGGTCAGCTAGTAAAAGAACCCTAATTGGAGTAATTGCTTGTCCTCTTCCTCTTTCTCACAAAGCTTTCTTTTGCACCGCTAATATGGGGTCGACACTTTTAGGCCTTGTTCTTAAATTGATTTCATCTAATAAAATTTAATTTTGATAAAATTTAACATTATTAATGGATTTTAGCAAAATTAGATTTTATGAACACTAAATTTTATCTCACAAAATCATTTACAAAATACCTTTACTACTGTAACACTAGATTTAAAACCATTGGAAAAACAATATCATTTTATCACACCTTTAAACAAAACTACATTTTATCAAAATTAGATTTTATCTCATAAAATCCATTTAAGAACAAGGCCTTAGGCACTCTTAGGCGTGAATCCTTTAAAAAATGTGTGGTACTAGTCTTGAGCTACACAAGGCGGTATGTTTACTATGGCCAAGTGTCAACCAAAAAAAAAAGTGAACTTGGATTTTTGTTGTCTTTATTAATTTTTTCCGTTTATTTTTTTGCCTCAAATTTTTGTGGAGCAGAAAAATTATGTCCTGAACCCAAATTTTGTAATAAAAAAATCCAAGAAAAACCCCAAAAACCATCTAGACGAAGCAGTAATACACATAAAATTAACGCATAACTAATAAGAGGGAACAAAATTTGAATAAAGACAAAACTAAATTGACTTTTTGGAGATACACTGTCTATAAGCTAAGTGCATTAGTATCACGATTGAAAAAAAAAAAGAAAAAAAGGAGGGATTGATCAAACTTTAAAAAACAGTTTAAAAAGAAAAAAAAAATGAAAGTCTACCTGACTTTATTCACTGTAAATGATTTTTTTTGAACCGTAAAACAAAATTGACTTACCAGATTTTGACAACCATGCCAATTCAAGTTAAAAAAAAAAAAAAAAAAGATTGAGAAAAAAGAAAGAAATTACGGTTTTACTTTTTACAAACTTGAAAACAACGAAAATAACTTTAAATTTAAATAAGAAAGCGTGATTGTTATGATTCTACTAAGGTTATGTTTTGTATTTTTAAGTCGGGTGTATCACCGTGTTCGTTTAGGTTTTTTAAACCAGTTTTGAAGTCTTTTTTGGGAACCTGGTTCGGAACCCTCCTACCATAGTTTTTATCACTATTATTATAGATTCAAATCAATATTGATTCATGAGATGAAAGTTAGTTAAAATTACAAGCTCAAACCCATTGAAAATTTGAGATTAAACCTAATGAAAATTTAGAGCTCAAATTTAGAAGGCGTGCATATTTTGGTCCTTGATGCTCTTTTGAAGTTGGAAATTTGTAAAAATAGCTCAGTAAGTTGGCATTAAGGTTCAAAAAACATGTTGAAATGTGTGACATATATATATATATATATATATATATATATATATATATATATATATAGGACAATGATCTATTGAGCACTCCCTTAGGATAATTCCGTGCGGACCTCACCATTCCGGATCAAATTTTGACGATCCGAACCGCTCAATGTTTTAAAAATGCATTTTTAAGGGTATATAGCGTTTTTAACAAAAACTGATCCGATCAAGCCCTTCCGGGTATTTGATTTTGAAGATTTTCCACGTGGACCTTGGAAAATGCATTTTAAAAACATTGAGCGGTTCGGATCGTCAAAATTTGATCCGGAAAGTCGAAAAATGGTGAGGTCCGCACGGAATTTTTGTTTGAGGGAGTCCTTAGTAGATCGGCTTCCTATATATATATATATATATATATATATATATAACATTAGTGAATGGAGTTTTAAAATGTGTAACAAGTTAAAATTCAAGAGCTCATATTCAATAAAATTCACAATTTCAAACCCATGAAAATTCTCGAGCTCAAACTCAATGATATTTATGTGCTCAAATAAGTTCAATTCACGAGCTCAAAGTTAACGGGAAAAAAAGAGACTATAGCAAAAAATTAATTTTTATACATTACATATTCAATATTGGTCTTCTTTGGTAGATATCGTCGAGTACATTTTATATTTATATTGTTTTTTTTTCAACATCGTATATGAAAAATAAAAAATAAACATTTTACTCATAAATTTCCAAAAATAGAAAGAAGAAAGAAATAGAGAGAGAAGTGGGGGAGGTGTGACCAGGGGGCACTGCAGCGCATCAGCCGCCCCCTGTGTTGGTGGACAGGTGTCCAGTTTATGTTCTGGTAAAGAGATTCGGGCAAAGACAAATTGCATAGGCATGAAAAGGTCCCTCTGAACATTTTTTTTGAAATTTTTACATAAAAAAGGACCATGAACAATCTGACTTGCCAAAAGCAATATTGCAGGAGAATATGGACAGCACCGCGTTTATTAATGGGACTGCAATTTGCAGCGCATAACCCTAGTCCCTCACTAGCTAGTACGAGAAAGGCACACTTTTTGGGCTCCAAGGAAGAGTGCCTCCCTTAGTCTCTCTACCAAACACTTCCCCTTCCATTTTTCTTCAACCTTTTTGGTTTCCCGACTTTGGGCATTTGCAGTTGTAGTTTTATTGAATTTTTTTACTAGTATGCTTATTTTCTTTCGAAACAAATGAAAACTGTGTCCCATGTGACTTGTGAGGGATCTTTTTGACGGACATAAAACCTCAAATACGAAAATCAATTGAAAAATTAGTTTGATTGAAACGGTGGGACTTTGGTTCACGCACTTTTAACCGTCCGATTGAGTTGAAATTTGGTGGGGCCCCTCGGAAAAATGTTCTAAGAATAATGAACGGTTCGGATCACTCGTGTGGGACCCAAAAGTGGGTCCCCGTGTGCGATCGGTACATTTTCGGTCCCTTTTGGTCGGTACCCGTATCACGGTCCCTTTTTAATTGTGGACCTTTTGTAGTCATCTGTACTTCTGTGTACCTATTGTAATGAATTAAGAACGGTGGCTGGATTTGGGCAATCGTAACTCCAGGTATTTTCATAAATTTGCCACCATTCGTACGTAGTCATAAAATTAAATTACGGAGTATATTGTTTGTCTCAAAAATGAGGAAGGGCAGTTTGTGTTTGGTCCACAATAGATAAGGGCGTTGTTTGTTAATCATTTTTGCAATATTTTTGGTGTTTTGGATGATGAGTCTGGGAGGTGTATTACTAGAAGCGGTGTGGATATAGGGTGGATAGTAAGTATTGGGCGGCTTCAAGGAGTGAGTGTTTTTGGGTCAAATCAGTCTATTTTTTGGCGATTGAGAGTAAGTACCCAAGGGAGGTGGAGGCTGAACCTTCAGATATTTGCAAAAAACTTTGGGCCTTACAATTACTGTTGTGCCGAAACCCGAAGTAGAGAATATAAACACAACCAACAAGAAAACAATAGACAAAGATTTACGTGGTTCCCCCCCAAGCACGGAGCTCTAGAGGTACGTCCACGGAGAAAAAGCAAGAGGATTCACTAAAAACGGGGAGAAATACACAGAGCCGGCTAAGGCGGCTATACCCGTAACTCTCACTTGAAGCATCCACACAATATCTAGGGACAAATCTCTGAGGCACGACCTACAGAGCATCAAACGTCTCACACACACGAAAGGACACACACAAACCCTAGATATCTCAAATCCCAACTCAAGACTACACCAATGGAACAACCAAAGAAACTCTAACACACTACGGGGAACCCCATGGGGGCTCCTTCAAAGGGATTCACTCAAGAAGTTCAAACCCTAATAGCCTCCAAGGCCTCTATTTATAAGAAAGTACAAAAAATTAGGTCAAAACCCTCATTAAAAACCGCAGCTGCACAAATTCGCGCATCGGTAGTCCGGACTACTGAGGCAGAATGTCCAAAAACATCCCAAAACCCGTTGGTCCGGACCAGACTTTCCTTGGTCCGAACCATAGGTCCAGCAAACGGCTTTTCGCACCAAATTTTGCACTTTTCTTCGACCGTCTTGAATTCAAGGCATATCTCCAACAATCTCCACCTTGACTTGAATTCCCTTCCAAGCCAACAACATAGTGCAATCCTCTCAACACTCGCTCTTCCCCCCTCACACCCCTCACGGAACGATCACCAAATTGAGCCTTCCATCTTCTCTTCAAACAGGCGCCTCCTACCCAATCCACCCATGACTGATGCCAACGAAGATCCGCTCAAGCTCCACCCGGAGCTAAACATCACAACTCCCTTCACAGAGTTAATCACCAACGAGCAACCATCTTCCACCGAATGTCGACGTCGACCACATACACCCATTACTGATGCCAAAGAAGATGTGCTTAAACTCCTCACGGAGTTACCGACTCTACCGCAAAGCCCCATGACCCCACCACGGAGCCTCGTATGCCCTCATGCATACTCCCAATAGTTGAACCCGGAATAATAATGGACCCGAATCTCCACGGCGATACCCAACATGAAGCACCCCAAACGGCCTCCACAACGGTATCTAAAAGGAGCATAGCCAAATTAATTCGAAACAACTCATCAACAGTCTTTCTTGGGCGTACCTCCTTCATATGAATCGCATAAAGGCGTTGCTTCAAAGCCAACATTCTCCCAAAATCACATTCGCATGGAGATCATCGAAAAACACCATCCTACGTACCAGCAGGCTTCTTAACTTTCCCCCAACAAAATCTTGCTTGCTTCTTGTTGCACAAACTTCTCAACTTCAAAGCGAGCCGCCATTGACAACGACCCCAAATACACAAACGCAGCGGAAAACACAACCCTCGGTTTGAACCCGGAGCTCCGATACCAATTTGTTGTGCCGAAACCCGAAGTAGAGAATATAAACACAACCAACAAGAAAACAAGAGACACGGATTTACGTGCCCCCCCCCCCCCCCCGAAGCACGGAGCTCTAGAGGTACGTCCACGGAGAAAGGGCAAGAGGATACACTAAAAACGGAGAGAAATACACAGAGCCGGCTATACCCGTAACTCTCACTTGAAGCATCCACACAATATCTAGGGACAAATCTCTGAGGCGCGACCTACAGAGCATCAAACGTCTCACACACACGAAAGAGACACACACAAACCCTAGATATCTCAAATCCCAACTCAAGACTACACCAATGGAACAACTAAAGAAACCCTAACACACTACGGGGAACCCCATGGGGGCTCCCTCAAAGGGATTCACTCAAGAAGTCCAAACTCTAATAGCCTCCAAGGCCTCTATTTATAAGAAAGTACAAAAAATTAGGTCAAAACCCTCATTAAAAATCGCAGCCACACAAATTCGCGCATCAGTAGTCCGAACCAAGAATCGGTAGTCCGGACTACCGAGGTAGAATGTCCAAAAACATCCCAAAACCCGTTGGTCCGGACCAGACTTTCCTTGGTCCGGACCATAGGTTCGACAAACGGCTTTTCACACCAAATTTCGCACTTTTCTTCGACCGTCTTGAATTCAAGGCATATCTCCAACAAGCCTCAGTATGGGATGTTCATTTGGAAAGTGCTTCATAGGATTATAGCCGTCAAGGATGGGCTGAGAAGAATTACAGACGATGGTATATGTGTGATGTGTGGGTCTGCCGATGAGACTATTGATCACTTGTTTCTGCAGTGTGTTTTTGCTAAGAAACTTTGGGAGAGTTTGAATATGGGGGTGCATTTTTGGTAGGGAGTGGGGGATGGTTTTTTGGAATGGTTGATGGGGTGTTTGAGGGTTAAGGGGGATGTTGCGCGGGTGTGTAAAATTATATGTAGAATTTGAGAAATTTGGCGCTGTCGTAATTGGGCTTGTTTTGAGGCCGGTATCCCGTTATTTAGTTCATGTGTTGCTAATAGTAAGCTTAATCTTTCTATGTTATTGAAGGCTCAAAAGGTTGCGGATGGTGACGGTGTTGCAGGAACAAGAGGTGTTGGTCCTTTTGCCTGTAAGGGAGGGTGTTATTCTTTTTCCTAGGGCAATCTGGAGGGGTCCAACGGCGTGGAGGTAATGGTGGTGGATGGTGCTTGGAAGAAAGAATTATTCAAGGGTGTAGCTGCTTGGTGTTATGGGCAATTTTCTCGTGGGTGTAGTAAAGTTCATGCATTCTCAGCTACAAGTGTGGAAGCTCTTGCTATTTTGGGTGCAGTTAAATGGGCGAAGCTAGCTGACTTGCCTTCTGTACGAATTTTGACGGATAGTATTGAAGTTGTGGCGGCGCTTAGGGATATATCGAATGCTAATGTTGTAATTAGAAGTATTCACTACTACAAAAATGTATAAAGATCACGCCTCAAAAATAAGAAAGATCTCAGTTTTTGTAAAATCGTGATTAAAAAAAAGAGTTAGATTTTTTATCACGGTTAAGTACATAAACCGGGATGAAAGACAGTTTTAATCTCAGTCAGCTATAAAACATGATTGAAAATAGTAATAAAATTAAGCTTTAATCTCAGTAATTTAAAAAGTGTGATTGTAAGTAAGAGTTTTAATCTCAGTCATTTAAAAAGTGTGATTGTAAGTAAGGTGAGATAATTTCATTTTCAATTTTATTCACATTTTATAGATGACCGAGATTAAAATTGTATTTCATCTCGGTTTATGTACTTAACCGTGATAAAAAAAATCTAACTCTAATTTTTTTATCACATTTTTACAAAAATTGAGATCTTTCTTATTTTTTTCTGTCTTGTTAAAGAAAGCTCAGAATGTGATGGATATTGGAGAACGGTTGGGAGTAAAATTTTATGGGGAGAAAAATTTTAATTTGATGAAAATTATTGAGTTGGAGGATCATAATTATGCTGAGAAAGAGAAGAGGGATTTAGATGTTTTGATGGAAGAAAATTTTGCTGAATTGGAAGATGGGACATCCCTTTTAAACCAAAACAAAAAAAAAAATGTTGTTAAAAACTCATAGAATATGAACCAAAAAAATATTTTTGTAACCAAAAATTAAATTTTCTCAAACAAGATTGGAAACTATAAAAGTACATAAAGCCTAGAAAATCATAGTCAATGTTCAAAAAACTAATATGGACAAGTGAAAGACCTACAAAAACTATTATAAATATTAAATAGTTCAACAATATAATGAAATGCATAGTTGGTGGGGTGGGTAGGTGTTGTTTGTCTTGTGCAAGAGGTCAAAAGATCAAATCTAGATGAAAGCAAGTTTTGCAAGATAAGACAATTTTTGGATGCCTATATTAGTGATGGATCAAATCTAGATGAAAGCAAGGTTTGCAAGATAAGACAATTTTTGGATGCTATATTAGTGATGAAATTTTTTTCATCACGGTTTTTTCTATTTTTTAATCATGGTTTTACTAAAAACTGAGATATTTTCTCTGTAAACAATCACGGTTTTTAGGAAAAACTAAGATGTTATATTGTCAAAAATCACAGTTTTTTTTGTTTTAATCACAGTTTTTCACGAGTTTTTATCACGGTCTAGAAGCGTGATTGAAAGATGGAGACTTTTAATCACAATAGGTTAGATCACGGTTGTTCGACCGAGATTGAAAGTAAAAAATCACACAAAAAGACTGTGATCTTTATGCCTTTTTGTAGTAGTGATTGTTCGTGAAATTCTAGATGTCATCTCGTCTTTCTTTTGCTATGTAAATGTTGTTAAGGTCACCCGACAAGAGATGAGGATTGCTCATAATCTTGCTCGGACTCACCTTTGTAATTTCATTAGTATTTAACGAATTGCCAAGTTTATGGTTCAAAAAAAAAAAAAAAAAAAGGAAGGCGCAAAAGCAACCACACATTCACACACCGTGGTATTGTAGCAAAATTGGATGAAATACTGCCCCCAATTCTAAGGCAGGCTCATTTGGAATTTGGAAGACCAACCTACTACTTCGTGGATGATGCGTAGGTCAAGGTGGAACCCACACCCACGTACGGCATCATCACTTTTGCCTGCGCAATAAATATGATGTCAAAGGGGAGTGGCTTGAAAACCTTTTTTTTTTTTTTAGCTTTTTTTGGTAAATAGTAGTTATTAAAATAATTTTCCATTTTTCTGCATCAACGATTTATAAATGACATTCATATCACACAAGAAATTATTTCAAACAGATTTATCAGATAAGATTTATATTACATGATAAATTATTTTTTAAGTTGAAGAACACAACCGCAATCGTTTTACTAAAATTCAAACCAAACACAACCAATATTTTCAACAGTATTGTCATCAGTACTGAAATGTAGCCTGGTGGCCCAAAACACGTCTCTCAGGGCAAGGAGTGTCAAACAAACAAGGACCGGGGTGTTCCACTAATTGGTTTTTTGTTTTTTTTTGGATCTTAGGGGTGCATTAGTATAAGAAGGTTTTTTAAGATGTTTTTTAGGACCTCGTAATTTGAAGAATAAATCATGTTAAATTAATATATATATATATATATAGAATAATGATCTATTGAGGACTCCCTTAGGATAAGAACGTGCGGACCTCACCATTCCGGATCAAATTTTGACGATCCGAACCGCTCAATGTTTTTAAAATGCATTTTTTAGGGTCCTATATAGCGTTTTTAACAAAAACTGATCCGATCAAGCCCTTCCGGGTATTTTTTTTTGAAGATTTTCCGCGTGGACCTTGGAAAATGCATTTTAAAAACATTGAGTGGTTCGGATCGTCAAAATTTGATCCGGAAAGTCGAAAAATGGTGAGGTCCGCACGGAATTTGTGTTTGAGGGAGTCCTTAGTAGATCGGCTTCCTATATATATATATATATATATATATATATATATATATATATATATATATAAGATACAACGGGGTCAGAACAAATTGAAGGGTCTTTTGGGTATTATTTGAAAGTGAGGATGAAAAAATAAGTATTCAAACTCATCGGGATGGGATCATAACAAAACAAATTGTACAGGACCCCTAATTAACTACCCAAAAAACTAACTTGTTCCACTAACTAGTTTTTTGGGTTTTTGGTTTTTAGTTTTGCAAAAAAACTAACTTGTTCCAATAAACTAGTTTTTTGGCTCTTTAGTTTTGCCAAAAAACTAACTTGTTCCACTGACTAGTTTTTTGGTTTTTTAGTTTTTTTTGTTGGTTTTTTTTAGTGGAATGAGGTAATTTTTGGGTTAAAACTAAACTAGTTTTTTTTTAGTGGAACATGGCCTATATGTGCTCTGCAAACTCTGCAATTTCAAATCTGGATTGGTCAGCAAGTAAAAGAACCCTAATTGGAGTAATTGCTTGTCCTCTTCCTCTTTCTCAAAAGCTTTTCCATCCCACTCCATAAGAAAAATACTCTCCGATCCCTCCCTAAAAATGCCCACGCGAAACTACTAGTACTAACTTTAGATTTTTAAATTTCTACTTTCTTTTGCACCGCAAAAATATCCTACTCCTACACAAGAAATTGTTGAAAGATGGAGGGAGTAGTTCAGTTGTAGAACACAACCACATCAAATCGCAAAAATATCCTACTCCTACACAAGAAAAATATCATTCTACTTTCACAGACTGATATGAGGTCGACACTTTTAGGCCTTGTTCTTAAATGGATTTTATCTCATAAAATTTAACTTTGATAAATTCTAACATTTTCAACAGATTTTAGCAAACTAGATTTTATGAACACTAGATTTTATCTCACAAATCATTTATAAAATACATTTATCAACCCTAGATTTAATCCATTGCAAAAACAATGTCATTTTATCACATCTCTAAACAAAACTATATTTTATCATAATTAAATTTTATCTACTCAAGAACAAGGCCTTAGGCACTCTTCGGCGTGAATCCTTTCAAAAATGTGTGGTATTAGTCTTCAGCAACACAAGGCGGTATGTTTACTGTGGCCAAGTGTCAACCAAAACAAAAAAAAAGAAAAAATGAACTTGGATTTTTGTTGTCTTTATTAATTTTTTCCGTTTATTTGTTTTGCCTCAAATTTTTTTGGAGCAAAATAATTATATCCCGAACCCAAATTTTGTAATAAAAAAATCCAAGAAAACCCAAAAAACCATCTAGAAGAAGTAGTAATACACACAAAAATTACGCATAACTAATAAGAGGGAAAAAAATTTGAATAAAGACAAAACTAAATTGACTTTTTGGAGATGCACTTTGTCCCTAAGCTAAGTGCATTAGTATCACGATTGAAAAAAAGAAAAAAAAAAGAAGGATTGATCAAACTTTCAAAACAACCCAGCTATGCCTACGTACACACACATGTATGTACGCGCACGAACACATCTTGACCGTCCATTTCAGGAATCGACGATACGGATTTTAAAAGAATTCTTACATGTAAGAATTAATTCTTGCATGTAAGAATTCTTTTAAAATTCGGACCGTTGAAAACACGTACAGACAGTCAAGATGCACCATCCGTGCATATTGCGTATGTGTACCGTGCGTACACATCGAATTTTTGCTTTCAAAAATAGTTTAGAAAGAACAAAAAAAAAAAAAAAAATGAAAGACTACCTGACTTTATTGACTCTAAATGATTTTTTTTGAACCGTAAAACAAAATTGACTTACCAAATTTTGACAACCATGCCAATTCAAGTTAAAAAAAAAAAAAAGATTGAGAAAAAACAAAGAAATTACGGTTTTACTTTTTACAAACTTGAAAACAACGAAAATAACTTTAACTTTAAATAAGAAAGCATGATTTTTATTTTACCCAAAAAAAAAAGCATGATTGTTATGATTCTACTAGGGTTATGTTTTGTATTTTTAAAATCTTGGCAATTTCAAAAACTCCGCAATCCAAGTTCACATATGTTTACGATTCTACATAATGTTTTTTTACTATCTTTAACTAAAATTAGTTTTTGATTTTTACCGATCAAACCTTAAAAATCATTGCAACTCTTTCAGAAACTAACGTGTTCCAAAACTGACTTGAAAACTCACTTATTGTAGTTTAGGAGACGAGTCATTCTTTCACAATATATCAACTCAAAAAGTCAGCTTAAGTTAGTTTATAGAACAAGACCCGACCTTGGGGTGTTTCACTAACAAAAAACTGTTTTTTCCAAAAACCGAAACAAGTCATTCTCTCATAACACATCACATAAAAAACCGTGAAAAACCAATTTTTTTAAAAAACTGAGTTAGTGGAAACACCCCCTATCGCAAGGGAAATTGCATGGAAAATCTTGTTGTGAAAAAAGAAGGTGCCACCTATTTGGCCTCTCAATTGCTCTGATTTTCTTAATCCCAGATTCTTGTACCTAAACTTTTTTTTCAATATGACCAATGCCAAGTGTAAAAGGCAAAAACCAATTATGAAATCAATGGTTCAGTTGATTATCCGGATATTTATGATTTGTAATACCAAGACGAATTTATAAATGAGAAATTGTTATACATTTCCTTGAATTTATTCTATATTTTTTTCTTTTTGACATTGTGCATTGATTTTGAAAGAATGTCCAAATTTGGGTGTCATCAACAATGGGCTTAGAATCCTCGTATTCGAAGCTAGATAAGGGCCCAAAAGAAAAGGCGAGGCCATTCCCCATTCATTTGCATTGATTACCACTCGGCAGGATCCGATAAAACTTAAAAAGTCCCAACCCAGGTCTCTTAGCAAATTTGGGACCAAATTTAACATAAAAAAGAAAAGAAAAAAAAAATAAAATAAAATATATATATAGGATAATGATCTAATAAGGGATCCCTTAAACAAAATTTGGTGCGGACCACCCCTTTTTTCACCTTTCCGAGCCAAATTTTGACGATCCGAACCGCTCAATGTTTTTAAAATGCATTTTCCAAGGTCCACGCGGGAAATCTTCAAAAAAAAATACCCGGAAGGGCTTGATCCATACAGTTTTCGTTAACGGTAAAACTGTCCATACAGTTTTCGGTAACTGTATGGATCAAGCCCTTCCGGGTATTTTTTTTTGAAGATTTCCCGCGTGGACCTTGGAAAATGCATTTTAAAAACATTGAGCGGTTCGGATCGTCAAAATTTGATCCGGAAAGTTGAAAAAGGGCTAGGTCCGCACCAAATTTTGTATAAGGAATCCCTTAGGAGATCGACTTCCTATATATATATATCCACGCGAGAAATCTTCAAAAAAAAAAAATACCGGGAAATGCTTGATCCAAGCAGTTTTTCGCAAAAACTGTATATTTGTAGTTTTGCGAAAAACTGTTTGGATCAAACCGTTCCCGGTATTTTTTTTTTTGAAGATTTCCCGCAGGGACCTTTGAAAACACCTTCTAAACACATTGGACGCTCGGATCGTCAAAAAAATGTTCGGATCATGGAGGTCCGGAAGTCCGGATCCCGCACTAGAAGCTTTACCTATATATATATATATATATATATATATATATATATATATTTTCACTTTAGCTAGTCACTTTTTTTAAATTTCATAGAATCGGGCTCTTTATAACATTACTATATTAAACTATTCTTTCTTTTTATCTCTACTTTTTTTTATGCAAATATCTTTTTAAAATTTTAAATTCTTATATTTGACTACTTTCAAACAAATTTTTTTTAAGTACTTGACAAACCATAATAATACTTTGCACCACTTTGGGTCTAATAGAAATGATCAGAGTCATTATATTTTTTTAAAATATTATTTTATGGGACCATAAAAACAGCTCAATCGGGTATTCTAAAGGTTTTACCGATATCTGAATGAGTTATTTTTTTTTATAGGGACTCTTAAAAATGTTTTTAATAAATTGAGCAACTCCGATCATTTTGAGGGGACCCAAAATAGACCCTACATTCAACTTTTATCGTGATAGATTCAGGAATGAGTTATTTTTTGTCCCCTCAAAATGTTTTCATTAAATTGAACAGTTCCAATCATTTTGATTTTGAGGGACCCAAAATAAACCGTAGGTGTATGTCAAGTGTACCCATAGTATTTTTGTCTGAACAAATTTGTATTCTCTTTATCTTCAACGGTGAATGAGAGGTAGTAAATTTGGAGAGCGATTTTGTTCACTACCCTCACTCTCACTCTAATCCATGAAAAAAGTGTTGGGTACACTTCTCATAACTACGCTTCTCTATCAATCAAAATCAAAGTGAGAGCGAACAAAATTACACTCACAATTTGACCTTTCTTGCTCTTTGAACTTAGAAGCATATGAATAGTTTGCCTGCCCAAGGCAAGGAGTATCACTCAAACAAACAAGGACTATGTATGTGCTCTGCAAACTCTGCAATTGCAAATCTGGATTCGTCAGCAAGTAAAAGAACCCTAATTGGAGTAATTGCTTGTCCTCCTCCTCTTTCTCACAAAGCTTTTCCATCCCACTCCATAAGAAAAATACTCTCCGATCCCTCCCTAAAAATGCCCATGCGAAACTACTAGTACTAACTTTTAGATTTTTAAATTTCTACTTTCTTTTGCACCGCTAAAAGATCCCTCCCTAAAAACTACTAGTACTAACTTTTATATATATATTTATTTTTTTACTTTAGCTAGTCACTTTTTTTAAAATTTCATAGAATCAGGCTCTTTATAACATTACTATATTAAACTATTCTTTCTTTTTATCTCTACTTTTTTTATGCAAATATCTTTTTAAAATTTTAAATTCTTATATTTGACTACTTTCAAACAAATTTTTTTAAGTACTTGATAAACCATAATACTTTGCACCACTTTGGGTCTAATAGAAATGATCAGAGTCATTATATTTTTTTAAAATATTATTTTATGGGACCATAAAAACAGCTCAATTGGGTATTCTAAAGGCTTGATCGATTTATTCAACATTTATCGTGACGGATTCAAGACAAAAATTGATCAAAGTTTTACCGATATCTGAATGAGTTATTTTTTTTATAGGACACTTAAAAAATGTTTTTAATAAGTTGAGCAACTCCGATCATTTTGAGGGGACCCAAAATAGACCCTACATTCAACTTTTATCGTGACAGATTCAGTAATGAGTTATTTTTTGTCCCTCAAAATATTTTCAATAAATTGAACAGCTCCAATCATTTTGATTTTGAGGGACCCAAAATAAACCGTAGGTGTATGTCAAGTGTACCCATAGTATTTTTTTCTGAACAAATTTGTATTGTCTTTATCTTCAACGGTGAGGTGAATGAGAGGTAGTAAATTTGGAGAGCGATTTTGTTCACTACCCTCACTCTCACTCTAATCCATGAAAAAAGTGTTGGGTACACTTCTCATAACTACGCTTCTTCTATCAATCAAAATCAAAGTGAGAGCGAACAAAATTACACTCCTCTACATAATTTGACCTTTCTTGCTCTTTGAACTTAGTAGCATATGAATAGTTTTTTTTTTAGGTGTGTATAAAATGGCTGGAGTAGAGCTCCTTCTACAGGCGATGAGAGAACATTATTTTGGTAAACAAAATTAACTGAATTTTATCAATCAACTCGAAAATTTTGTGCATTGATTATGCACAAGTTTTTTTCGTTTCAGCAACACGGTTTTTTATTCTGTAACGGACAGAAAATCTTTTTCAAAAAAACAGATTGGTCAATCGGATAAATCTTTCATTAAAAAATTTTTGAAAAAATGTTGAGGCTTGGATTTACACCGCCCATGCTCCCCAGTCGGTTAATCAAATTCTCCAAATTGGCTTGGACTTTGGCCCAACCCGTTAGCGCAGAAGGCATCTCTTGGGCCTAACTATTCAATAGCTTATGGAGCTTTTACACATATAAAGAGCAAAAAGGTTTTCTAGCTAGCATGGGACAAAGTGTTTCTGAAGAGTTCATTGAAAAATACACATCCCAACGCTAGCCTTTTTTGATCACTTGTCTTTTTAAGGGAGGAAAAAGAAAACAACAATGGCTGTGTTTGTTTGGTAGTTTAGTTTAATTTTGATGATGTCAAAAGGTATAATGAGTGGAGAGAGATAGAGAGAGAAATGAAGAAAATGATAATGTCATCAAAACTAAAACTAAGTTAAAACTGGGAAACGAGCGGGGCCGTTGGTTTCCGATCACATGAGTCCCGCTGTGTCTCCATCATCCATTAAAATAAAATAGCATACGGAGTAAACCGAAAATTGTTTACCGAAAATTGTTTTCGAAGGTTTAAATTTCACCGGGAAAAATATGCATGTTTCTAACAAACTTAAGAATGTTACAAAACAAATATCATTCATAGTATTCAGAAATGTATGTTGACTCTTTCGTGTAGCATTGGCATTCCAATTACTTCTTGGATAAGTGTTTAAAAGCAATTACGTCTCTCTAGTTTTGTCTGCCCAAGGCAAGGAGTATCACTCAAACAGCAAAATTGCAATTCTGGATTCGTCAGCTAGTAAAAGAACCCTAATTGGAGTAATTGCTTGTCCTCTTCCTCTTTCTCACAAAGCTTTTTCATCCTTCTCCATAAAAAAAAAAAATACTCTTCGATCCCTCCCTAAAAATGCCCCTACGAAACTACTACTAACTTTTAGATTTTTAAATTTCTATTTTATTTATCAAATAAGATTCATATTACACAAGAAATTTGTTTCCGTAAGTGCATTAATTTTTAGGTTGAAAATTGAACATAACCACCTCAAATCCTGAATTGTTCTACTATCGATCACATACTAATATCAGTCTCTTAGGCGTGAATCCTATCAAAATGTGTGGTATCTTGAGCAATACAAGGTCGTGTGTTCAGAGAGCACGAAAAAAGAAAAAACTGAACTTGGATTTTTGTTGTCTTTGTTAATTTTTTCGGTTTATTAGTTTTGCTTAAGAGAAAAATTATATCCAGAACCCAAATTTTGTAATAAAAAAATCCAAGAAAAACCCAAAAAACCATCTAGACACACAAAAATTAACGCAAAACTAATAAGCCCAAAAAAATTTGAATAAAGGACTTTTTTGAGATACACTTTGTAAGCTAACCCATTAACCCGTCTAGCCCAAATAGCTAAGTTGGTTATTTTGTTATATATATAAATATATATGTATATAGTCAGGATCCAGTCAGGACTCCTTGACATAGCTTACGTCCACACCCTCCCTTTTCCCAGCCATGTTGTGATGATCCGAACTATCCAAAGTGTTTAAAATGTGTTTTTAAGGGTCTGCACGAGGATTCGTCAAAAAAAAAAAAAAAACCCGGAAGGGCTTGATCGGAGCAGTTTTTGATAAAACTGCAATATATGTATTTATGTGCAGTTTTATCGAAAACTGCTCGGATCAAGCTCTTTCGAGTATTTTTTTTTTTTGACAAATCCTCGCACAGACCCTAAAAAACACATTCAACGGATCGGATCCCGACCAAATGGCCGGGAGATGGGAGGTGTGGACGTAAGACTATGTTAGGGAGTCCTCATAGCATCCTGACTGTATATATATAATTTTTTTTTTATTTTATGAAAGGAAACTAGCCTCAAGAGCCCTTATTCCTTAATTAGGCTCCACTAGCGTTTGGGTTTGCACCGACAGCTGGTTGCTGGTTAGCTTTTGGAATAGTATCACGATGAGAAAAAAAAAACCAAGGATTGATCAAACTTTCAAAAACAGTTTAAAAAGAACAAAAAAATGAAAAAACACGAAAGTCTACCTGTCTTATTTTTTCTATTTAAAAAAAATAAACTTGTTATAGTTTTTTTATAATATTTCTTTTGACTTTATTGACTCTTAATTATTATTTTTTGAACCCTAAAACAAAATTGACTTACCAAATTTTGACAACCATACCAATTCAAGTTCAAACAAAAAGATTGAGAAGAAAGAAAGAAATTACAGTTTTACCTTTTACAAACTTGAAAACAAAGAAAATAACTTTAAATTTAAATAAGGAACCATGATTGTTATGATTCTAGGTTATGTTTGGTATTTTTTAAATCTCGCCAATCTTAGTTGTTTTTGCCTTTAGTTAATGTTTTTTACTATGTTTAACTAAAATTAGTTTTTGATTTTTATTGATCAAACCATAAAAAACAAAATCATTGCAATGCTTTAAGAAACTAACTTATTCCAAAACTGACTTGACAACTCATGCAGTTTCGGAGACAAATCATTCTCTCACAATACATCAACTCATAAAATCAACTCAAGTTAGTTTATAGAACAAGACCCGCTTACTTTTTATCGCAAGGGAAATTGCATGGTAAATCTTGTTGTGAAAAAAAAAGAGGTGCCACCTATTTGGCCTCTCAATTGTTATGATTTTTATGGCCAATGCCAAGTGTAAAGGGCAAAAACCAATTATGAAATCAATGGTTCAGTTGATTATCTGGATATTTATGATCTGTAATACCAAGAAGAATTTCTTAAATGAAAAATTGCTATACGTTATTCTTTTTTTTTTTTTTCTTTTTGACATTGTGCATTTATTTTGAAAGGATGTCCAAATTTGGGAGTCATCAACAATGGGCTTAGAATTCTCGTATACGAAGCTACATAAGGGCCCAAAAGAAAAGATGAGGCCATTCCCCATTCATTTGCATTGATTGCCCCTCGGCAGGATCTGATAAAAGTTAAAAAGCCCAACCCAGGTATCTTAGCAAATTTTGGACCAAATTTAATCTTAAATTTTTTTTTTTTTACTTTAGCTGATCACTTTTTTAAAATTTCATAGAATCAGGGTCTTTATAACATTACCATATTAAACTATTCTATATTTTTATCTCTAATTTTTTTTTTATCCAAATATCTTTCTAAAATTTTAAATTCTTATATTTTACTATTTTCAAACAAATTTTTTTAAATACTTGACAAACCGTTATACTTTACACCACTTTGGGTCTCATACAAATGATCAGAGCCATTACATTATTTTACATATTATTTTATGGGACCATAAAAACAGTTTATTCGGATGTTCTAAAGGCTTGATCGATTTATTCAACTTTTATCGTGACGGATTCAGGACAAAAATTGATCAAGTATTTATCGATATCTGAATGAGTTATTTTTTTTATAGGGACTCTTAAAAAATGTTTTCAATAAATTGAGCAGCTCCGATAATTTTGAGGGAATCCAAAATAAACCCTACATTCAACTTTCATTGTGACGGTTTCAAGACAAAAATTGATCAAATTTTTACCCGAATGAGTTATCTCTTTATAGGGACTCTTAAAAAATGTATTCAATAAATTGAGGAGCTCCAATCACTCCAATCATTTTGAGGGGACCCAAAATAAACCCTAGTCAAGTACCCAGCAGTGTAGCCATTTGAAGGAGAAAAAAAATGGACGTCAGCTTCCTCTGCCTTGCACGGGCGCATCCAACACGAGCCGAAAGTATATCTGACTCGCCCACATGCACGTTCATTGACCTTCGCATGTGGGCTTCAGCGGACTCCTTTGCCAACAAATCTTACACCATTGAAATCGCCTCGACGATATCTACAACCCTCTACTATCAAATCGATTTTAGAACGAATATTTCGACATCTTGTTTTTTCCAGCGTGAGAGAGAGAGAGAGAGAAACCGGCAGCGAGCTCGCCGTACCTCGCCGCCTGTGGCAAGGTACTGTAACTTCAACAAAAATGGCAAGGGCCTCGGCGAGGCTGCTGGGTCTGGTTTTTCCAAATTTCGGTCGCCAAAATAACCTCGCCGGAGAGAAAACGAGGCTCCTGGAGTTGGCCGAAGAGAAAACAAGGCTGCTGGATATGGTCTTAGAGCATCTCTATTAGGCTCGTTAAATGTCCCTGCATCCGCCTTGCTAGTGGCTCCCCACGATGGGAGCAGGGCCAATAATCACTATACCACATAGAGGAAGTAAATTTTGGGCGTCCAAAGTGTTTTGGATGGTCCGAATCTTAAATCGATTTGATAGTAGAGGGTTGTAGATATCGTCGAGGCGATTTCAATGGTGTAAGATTTGTTGGTAGAGGAGTCCGCTGGAGCCCACATGCGAAGGTCAATGAACGCGTGTGTGGGCGAGTCAGATATACTTTCGGCGCGTGTTGGATGCGCCCGTGCAAGGCAGAGGAAGCTGACGTCCATTTTTTTTCTCCTTCAAATGGCTACACTGCTGGGTACTTGACTAGGGTTTATTTTGGGTCCCCTCAAAATGATTGGAGTGATTGGAGCTCCTCAATTTATTGAATACATTTTTTAAGAGTCCCTATAAAAAGATAACTCATTCGGGTAAAAACTTGATCAATTTTTGTCCTGAAACCGTTACAATGAAAATTGAATGTAGGGTTTATTTTGGATTCCCTCAAAATTATCGGAGCTGCTCAATGTATTGAAAACATTTTTTAAGAGTCCCTATAAAAAAATAACTCATTCAGATATCGATAAATACTTGATCAATTTTTGTCCTGAATCCGTCACGATGAAAGTTTGAATAAATCGATCAAGCCTTTAGAACATCCGAATAAACTATTTTTATGGTCCCATAAAATAATATGTAAAATAATGTAATGGCTCTGATCATTTGTATGAGACCCAAAGTGGTGTAAAGTATAACGGTTTGTCAAGTATTTAAAAGAATTTGTTTGAAAATAGTAAAATATAAGAATTTAAAATTTTAGAAAGATATTTGGATAAAAAAAAATTAGAGATAAAAATAAAGAATAGTTTAATATGGTAATGTTATAAAGACCCTAATTCTATGAAATTTTAAAAAAGTGATTAGCTAAAGTAGATCTATGGGTACACTTGACATACACCTTTTTCTTGCCAAAATGGAGATGGAGATGCTCTAATTACTCAACTTAGATCTGAGTGTGATTTTGTTCACTATCCTCGCTCTCACTCTAATTGATGAAAAAAGTGTGGGGGTACACTTCTCATCTAGAGGGAACTGTCACACTAGCCAAACATGTTTGGTTCTAAATAGAACAAGTGGGGGAGATAGTATCAAGTATTTAGTCTGGTTGGTTGATGAGGAGCAGCCCCACACAATTAAGCAGAGTTCGATTATTGAATTCAGACTGTCAAAAAAATAAAATTTGTGACATGAATGGCTTGTCTTTGACCGGATCACACAGAGAGGTTTTTTTTATTATTTTTATTATTTTTTTTATTTTACAACATGGGAGGTATCCCTACACCAAAACGGGATGAGTCTAATCCACCTAGAGCGAATTAGTTTTTTTATTTTATATTTTTAAAATTTTTTTTTTTACAACATAGAAGGCAACATTTCCATAAATGTGAAACCCTAAGGTACCAATTAATTAATGGTAACTCAGTATTTTAGAACCATGACGACTTGAAGCAGTAAGAAAACCCAAACAGGAAATTAAAGCCCTTAAGCAACCCAACCAGAAAGATACTCGACCAGGTAAATTCCATTCTTCCCAGTTCCCACAGACATATCAGTACCAAATCACCAAATCATACCAAATATCCCAATTCATGAATCACTTGAGACAAAAAGAAGACGATACACCACCTGTAGGCTGTGAACTCAAAGAAGACGATACTTTAAGTTCGACGAATAAATAAAAAAAAGTCTCCCAGGCATATACGCAAACATTTTGTCCAACTCATTGGATTGATGCCCAAAGCACTAACACCGAAAATTAAAGGAGAAGAGTATGTGTAGCACAAGATTTCAGGAGATACACATAAGAATGTAGTTGAGCAAATGTAAACGACACAATTTATTAGAAGGAAATTAAGTTTAGAACAAATAAGAAAAGACTACGAATTCTATTAGCCTTTCAAAATGACAAGGGAAAAGAGTACCATGAAAGTGTGTTTCAAATACTGGGTTGCAGTTACTTAAAACCACTTGGCGAGACGAAAGTCATGGTATAAGGAATGATAACACCAACGAATTTCAAAGCTTGCAAATTGAGAATTTTCTTCACCCCAACTCCACTAATTTGTTTGAATGTGTTCTGATGCATATTATATCTGAATAATCTGAATGCTCCTCCTGATGAATCGCATCTAAACAACAATTTATCATCTTGGATGTCCAGAAGGGTTATATGTGAAATCGAAGGAGCAATCTTGAATGGGTTATGTTTCACGTCCAAGTGAAAGTTGACCAAGTATACTTCCTCCCAAATCAAGTTTTCATAATCCTCCAACACCCACACATAGATAAACTCCTCATTAGACACATAACAGAAAGCTAATTTCCCTTTCCTTTCAAAGATATAGTAATTGCAATGCTCATTCTCTGAAGAACATGTCTTTCCTGGATGAAGCATATGGCGGAATTCTTCAGTTTCCATGTTAAATATCATGATTGAATTGCTGCAAGCGGGATGGTGACCAACTTCATTGTGTTTAACTGTCCAGTGCAAGGCTCCATTCAAAATTGTCGGCCAAGAAAAAGATGCCGGTCGATAAGAAAAGTCATCAAGTTTCCTCCACAATTGGCTTCCCAAACTGTACATAAAGTATCTGAACCGAATGCCCTCCTTGTACACGAAAAGGAGCCTATAATCCTTTAAAATTGGATGGAAGAAAAACCCACATACTTCACAGTCTGCACCTGATTGAACTGGATTCCTTATACTTACTTTTTCCCCAGTAAGAGGATTGCAGACAATAGATACATTAGGAAACTCCTGACAAAACACAAACAACCCGTCGCAAGACCCACAAATACGCGGCTTACACGACCCTTCCAAATGTGTAAAATTGGCACCCATTTTCTTGAACATCTTATTCGCTTTAGCTCCTTCGTCCAAAATAAACACATCCCACATCATATCAGAAACGTAGCGGACATCTTTTTTGGACAACTTTTTTGTCCCTTGGGAGACACCCCATAAAATTGGAACTTTACGGGCCGCTGGGAGGAGAAGAACTGAAGTAGCTTTCTTAAGATGCATTTCAACAAAATTAGATGTGGAAGTTAATGCCAACCACCGCTTGCATACCCTTCGACATTCCAGCACACAATCTCCCGGGAGTCTACTAAGGATGTCAATAAGGATTTCGTCGGATAGATCTGGCATGGCAAAACTGAGCTTATGAATACCAATTTGCATATCCCAAAGATTTGCGATCCATGTCCATGCGCACTCAAAAACCATTGTGCCTAAATAAGCAAAAATACCATTAAAACTCAAAACATAGAACACAATATATCAAGTACATAGAAGCAACATGCATGGAGAAAACTAAAACCAAAAGGACATCACAACACAAGAATATGTACGCTCTAGAAACTTTGATATGTGAGTCTATCAATCACTCTAATAAAGATGCTCTAATCGACATCCTGCTATCTTTGATTTTTTTTATGAGTTTTATTGAAGTTGCGAATCATTGTTGTTGTTGTTTTTTTTTTTTTTTTTTTGAATAAGACATTTGAGGCTGAATGCGATGAAACTACTTAGAGCTCGACCAATAAGCTGTTGACTATGGAGCCATGGTGGCTTGCTTCCTCATCAAGCTCACATGGGTTTGGTTCACGGATGGCTTGTAGAACTGCCTGGATAGCTTTGCTGGTATCCATTCCCATCTACTACCTTGAATTTGGTCTCTAAGTAGTGCTAAGACCATGACTTATAAGAGAAAGCTTAGGTCTTTGTATGTGGCATCAGAAGTTTGTGAGAGATTAGTGAGGTTTTGTGTTAGCAATGTAGGAGATAGGAGATACAGTGAGAATGTAGTGAGGTGAGACCTTTCACTTTTAAAGCTTATTCCATCCTCCATAATTGTAAAGCTTATCCCATCCTCCGTCATTGTTCCTGTTGCATCCGTGGAGTATCCGATTTTGTGAAACATGTAAATATCTTGTGTTCGTGTTTGTTTGTTTGGCTCAGTTTTCATCGATCCCTTGGGGCATAACATAATCTACACGCACACAAAGCGACCCAATGGCAAGGTTGGGGGTGAAGGCAAACCAATACTGTTTATGTACCAAGGGAAGCCGGATGCGAGGTCCCGTATTGTACATCCTACGAATAATTGTATTTTGAAATACATTGACCAAAATAATGTGTTTAAAGAACAATTAACGACAACTGTACATATTTTGAAATTGCAACTCCAAAATAAATTCCATTCCGCTCACGTAGCTATCGTTATTCAACTGACTTGTTTTTTTTGTTGTTTTTTTTTTTTTTACATGTTTTCCTCATTGAGCTCCTCAATACCAACAAGTGGATCAAATTTTTGAGCTCGTAAACTCTAAAGTATATTCGAAGGACAAATTAACATCTGAAACTGCATAATAATTATTTTTCATGAGTTGAATTTACGAAGTAACGTATTTAAAATGAGACGGAGGGATTCTAGCCTTCAAAATCCCATATGCAAGGACGTGATCATATTTCCCTTTTATCAAACCGATTAGTTGGGAATTATACATACGTCACGGCAGTGAACGGGCTTATCAAATGATTTGTTTCATAACATTAATGGGTTTCTCAAAATTATGTTTTACACGTCTGAAAACGGATATTGTTGTGAAAATTGTTACTGTACTCATAAGTGCACACATGAATCAGATTGATAGTATAGTATAGCAAGAGCGAGATTGGACGCATAGGAACTTGTGATCTTTATAGGAAAAACTAAATAGCCTAAAATGATTGAACCCTAACCTAGTTAACAAAAAGTTGTGATTAATTTAGTTAAGATTACAAAAAGAAAAAGAAAAATAATAAACGTGATAACTAAAACTTGACAATAAGATCAGCAAACAAATTAGCGAACATTACCTACAGAGGAAAAAAAAAAAATTCAGAATCTACGCATGCACTAAGGAATTTTGATTTATTTTTCCTATTTCTCTAACGAGTAATTTGGAAACTAATCTCTATTACCCCAAAAAATATTTCGTTAAGCTTCTTAAACCAACTCATATAAGTTCTTCCGTGCCTCAAGGTGCAAGACACGAAAAACTCAGATGAATCCGTTAGCAGTCAAATATGTGCAATACTATAAAATAAATAATTTTATGACCAGAATAAACCAAGAGTTTGCATTGAATAACTACAAAACACGAGACCGTTCATGGAGTAAGAACATATTATCACGCAATAATAATAAAACTCCATTGAAGTAATAAGCTTACGAGATAGAGAAGATTTTTTGCTCAAAGCCTTCATTACTTCTTCTCCTTTTGCTCCAGCCCTGTACTCTCCGGTCCTGTGATATTTCCTTTTCGTGATTGTGTTGCTGCGGCTTGGTCTCTTATGGTTGCGTGGTGGTATATAAATATATATCATAAACCCTTGAAAGAGTCCTCCCTTTCGGAAAAACTTTACTTATATGGTCCACTCACGCAACACTTGAATTCAACCCAAACTCAACTACTTGGGGCACTTAAATAATCATCCTTTTATTCATTTAGAATTAGAAAATCATTCTGAGCGTTTTTAAGAATTATGTTTCCATCCCGAGATTCAAATAAACCCGAAATTGCCATTTATATATAAATGTATAATATATAACAGAAAATCGGATTGAGGACTAAATTAAATGTTGCTAATAGTAGGAAGTAGTAAGGACTAATTTCAAATTTAGGAAGTCCTGGACTGCAATTAAGGGAATTGGGGATAAACCCCAATCCCCCAATTCACGCCACCATATATATCGGGTATTAGGACTGAATTCAAAACTCCAGAGAAATGGAGCAGTAATTTAGGAATTTGGGATAGATCAAAATCCCTCAAATTTCGCCATCATTCTGCCTCCTTATTTAAACCGTAGAAGAAGATATCAATCGGTAGTACTTTTTCATTCCCAAAAAATTCTCCGATTAAAAACCTTCACCCATCACGGTAGACACCTTCACCCATCGACATTCCTTTTTAAGTCCTGAAAAATGCTCTGATCGAAAACCTTCACCCACCACCAGAAAACTTCAGGCGGTTCCAAATCGCCGATCAAAACCTTCGCCATTGTGGTCCAATGTCGCCGTCGACAGTTCTTTTTCCCGGTGAACAAGGCGTCGTCGACGTGCTCCATAAATTCTCCGTCGACTTTCCGATTGGGTCCCGTCTTCGTCGTTTTTCCGACCTGTTCAATTAGTTTGGAGAATTGGAAATAGGATACACCGGCGGAGTGTAATGATACGACATCGTAAGTGTGTATTGAGAACTATACGCCATGTTTTTTTATTTCTTGATGTAACCGTTGCAACTGTAATATGTATTTTTTGCCGATTCTACGGTTACAGTAGGCGAGGATGTGATCTTTAGTCACTCTATTACCCAATAGTTGGCATGTTTAATTTCGCCTATAATTTTGTGTGTGCATTTTGTTATACAGTTTCCTTGTTTTCTTTTTTCCAATTATGTTCGATCAATGAATTTTGAGTTAGGGTGTGATATTGGTGTGGTACTAACATGCATTACCCAGTTGTGGTTTACTATTTGTCATTAGTCTCATTCATTTTCATCTTGGCTCATAAAAAATATACCATTGAATTTAAATGGTGGCTTTGATAAAAATTGGTCCAAAAAACAAGTTCTAGTTCATCATTCACTTTGAAAGTTGTAGAGATTTTACCATCATCATTGAAATTTGTGGTGAACAAGTCGAACAAGTTTTTTATCATGGAGTCATGTAAAAAGTCGTTTGAATTAACCATGTTACTGCTATGGAAACGCATTTTACCATGTTTTATTTGTTATTGGTTATTTTTACTATAATCATTGAAAAGTTTTTTTTACCATGGTATTCAATAAAACAAGTCCTACGAATTAACCATGTTAATAATCTAGGAATCAGATTTACCATTTTTCTCTATTTAATTGTTTAATTTTTACCATGATCATTACAACAAGTTTTGAATTTTTTTTACCAAGAGTCGATATAACAAGTCATATAAATTAATCATCCGCGTTATTGAAATTATGGTAAAAATAACCAATAACAAATAACCAAGTTCAGTCTCATTCATTTTCATCTTGGTTCGTAATGGAATGTACCATTGGATTTAAATGGTGGCTTTGATAAAAATTTGTCCAAAAAACAACAAGTTTTGGTTCATCATTCACTTTGAAAGATGCTAAAATTTTACCATTATCATTGAAATTGTGGTTAACAAGTCGAACAAGTTTTTATCATGGAGTCATGTAAAAGGTCGTTTGAATTAACCATGTTACTGCTATGGAAATGCATTTTACCATGTTTTATTTATTATTGGTTATTTTTACCATAATCAAATTAGTGTGGATTGAAATCATCCCCACTAATTTTGAATTTCCACCCCACTAATCATTAATTTTCATATTTGCGGAAATCAATGAATCAGTTAAAAATTGAAATCAAATCATCTCATTTTGAAATCAAAAATTAAGAAATCAGTTATACGTGGAAACAAAGTTATCCCTACCTTTTTAAAACTCCCTAATTTCCTGCAATACAACATTATTTTGATTATGTATGTCATAGCAAGGGCATAACCGGTAACTCACACAAGAAGAGGATGGAAACATAAGTATGAATAGTGACTGTGACTAAAACGTTCAAGGCTCCCAAAAAGGGGATGATTATTTAATTACCTCTTGTTAGTATAATATTAAGAAATATTACGTTACTATGTTATTGTGATTTTATTATTGTTAGTACAATATAAAGAAATATTATGTTACCATGTTATTGAGTTTTTTTTTTTTTTTTTTTATCGGCAAAAACATTTTATTAAAACTCGACAAATGGTACATCGAGAAAAACCATATCCAAGCACAAATGCAAGAATAAGGAAGGCAATATATCTAGCGAGAAACTGAATGTACAGCCGAAAAAAAAGAAAAGAAACTGAGAATTGAAGAGTTATATTATTGTGTTTCCTAATTAGTCAAGGTTATATTATTGTGTTTCCTAATTAGTCAAGGTTATATTATTGTGTTTCCTAATTAGTCAAGGTTTCATAGACAACGAGTACCCACTCAATATAAACGCTCAGCAGTAGAGGAACACAAATTGATGGCCTCGCGATCTGAACAGTATGGAAGTACAACTTCACTATGCTAGGGAATTTCATTAAGCCTCATCATCGGGCCAAGTAGGGCTGGCCCAGCCCGGGAACTTCTAGCCCAAGACCGCCCGTGGGCCGGGCTAAGGGGGCTTTTTCTTTTTAGCCGGCCGGGCGGGCCGAGTTATCTCTAAAAAAATGAAGCCCAAGTGATGCAGAATGGAAAATTAATATTATTTAAATTAGCTTTTTGAAGTTTAGGTTGATTCAGTTTTCTATTTTATGTTGATTCAGTTTTCTATTTTAGGTTGATTCAGTTTTCTATTTTATGTTTTCTTGTTTTACAAGAATTAGATTTGCTAGCTAGTATTTTATTTCCTTTTTAGTTTTAGGGTTGCTGCTAGTATAAATAATTGATGTAAACTTTAGGGCAAGGAAGTTGTTTATGATTATTAATGAAAATTTGAGAGTTTTCTCAATATTGTTTGTTCAAGGAGGGAGTACCTCTAGTTCAGACAAAATTCGTGATTGTCTTTGTTGCGCGTTCTTATTTCAACACGCCTCCCTGCATCAGTTGGTATCAGAGCCTGCGCTCGATTCCGGATCATGGCGCAACAAGGAGTTCGTTATGGTCGTTATGCTGTTGCTAAAGATGTGTATGAACGAAGTAAAGCTGCACGAGAAGCACGAATAGAGGCGCGATTCCAGTAATTAGAACAGCATGTGTCGGACGCGATTGACGCCCTAGTCGACCAGATTGCTGCCCTAACTGTTGGGGGGGAATCCACTTCGTCGTCGTCTTGTTATACCTCGGTTTCCGAAAGAGGAGGAGGTGTCGGATGACGTTTCTATCACCAAACCTTTGGCGGGTAATGATCAGCCAAGGGGGAGGACAAGAGAGGCTACCATTGAGTGGCCTTTCACTTCAAATATTATTCCAGATCCAGTAGTGGATTGGAGTAAGCCACCAGTTTTTTACAAAGAACCGGTGGAGAAAATTATAGAAAATCAAAAAAAGTTGCAAAAAAATGTGGTTTCTATGTTGGCGTTGTTGGAAACAGACAAAAAAAATGTGGTTTCTATGTTGGCGTTGTTGGAAACAGATGTAGAAGAATCAATTAAACTTGATTCTTATGAAAAGCTTGAAGACGGTACGTGAAGTTGACAAGAGTGTTGATAAGAGTACTAACAAATATGTTGATCCGTTTTGGGAATTTGTTGAAGACACTAAAAGTCCATTTGTTTCGATCGAGAAGGAAGGTGAATTTGCTTTGTTAATGAAAATTATTCCTTCATATTTTCAAGATTCCTTTTTGAAATTTGGGTTCGGAAAAACCAACTTGAAGTACAAGATCAATGCAGACAAGACTCGACGACTTCTACTGTATAAACTCGAGGACGAGTTTCTTCAAGCGGAGTGAATGATGCAAAATGAAAAATTAATATTATTTAAATTAGCTTTTTGAAGTTTTCCTTATTTCAATTTTAGTATTTTGTTAGAAGATTACTAATATGGAGTTATTTAGTTTCTTAATTTTAGGTTGATTTAGTTTCCTATTTTATGTTTTCTTGTTTTACAAGAATTAGGGTTGCTAGCTAGTATTTTATTTCCTTTTTAGTTTTAGGGTTGCTGCTAGTATAAATAATTGATGTAAACCTTAGGGCAAGGAAGTTGTTTATGATTATTAATGAAAATTTGAGAGTTTTCTCAATATTGTTTGTTCAAGGAGGGAGTACCTCTAGTTCAGACAAAATTCGTGATTGTCCTTGTTGCGCGTTCTTATCTCAACACGCCTCCCTGCATTACCAAGCCCGCCCCTGGGCTTATCCTAGTCGACAGGTTGGCGGGCCAGTCTTCGAGCAGGTTGGGCTGGGCTATTTAGACTGACCAAAATGCTTATTGTTTTTTTCGAGCCAAGATTAATAATTTTTTTTATATGCTGTTTGGGCCAAAACAAGACTTAAGTTATTGATTTTTTGGCGCCAATACTTCAGCTATTTCCACTGCATATAGTAGCGTTCAAGGGGTATTGATACTTCAGCTATTACATGGGGAAATGGATGGGGTATGGGTAAGCATGCAACTATGCATGCATGCATGTTTGATTGGCAACAACCAACAAGGCTGCTACATTACCAAGATTTTTTATTTTTTATTTTGATCAGCACATTACCAAATACCAAGATTGTTCAACAGATTAATTTAATGGGGTAATTGTTCTAGGGTCCAGAAGTGTGGACTTATTGTGCCATTTAGTCCATGTTAAAGTTTTACAAGGTCTAAGGTCCACCAATTTTTCTTTTTTTAGAATTTAGGCACTTTCAAAGGATACCCTAGGGTTTAGGTTTTAGGGTGCGCTTTCCTATTATAGGGTTTTAGTGGTTTAGGCACTTTCATAGAGTACCCTAGTGGTTTAGACACTTTCATAGGGTACCCTAGTGTTTTAGGCACTTTCATAGGGTACCCTAGAATTTTAGGCACTTTCATAGAGTACAAACTTTTTTGGCACTTTCATAGATGTACAAACTTTTTTTGGTAAAAAAAAAAAAAAAAGATGCCAGCGTTAGGACTGGATAGGTTATAAACTTGTTTGGTGGATTAATGGGGTTACAGATTCTTTGCCTAGGACTTTTGAACAAGTTGCCCTAATTTAATTAGGGGTGTTCTCTGTTTTAGGTGGGCTGATGGGTGGGCTTATGGGCGGGCATGCAGGTCGGCGAGAAAATATTTAGGCCCAGGCTTGGCCCATAGAAAATCCGGGCTGGGCTAGCCCGCCCATTTGTCTAGCTCGGACCGGGTAAAAGCCTGGCTAGCCTAGTGGGCTTCGGGAAGATGGGCCAAATGATGAGGCTTAAGCAACTTCTCGTTGTAGTTACCATGAATAAATCTCTTGATAAAATATACATTATTGTATCGCAGATGTTCTATGCCGCGAAAAAAAGTGAGAACAAACACTCCACAGCACAAAACATATTTGCTCGCACATCGCCAGCGAAGCCGACCAACCACGCACCACAACGAGCACGTTACCAATCCAGGGCCAAAACGTGAAAATAAAGATTTTTTTTTTCAAAAAGCAAAAGAGAATTATATTAATCTTTAGAAACAGATTACAAAGATTAACGGGAGCCAAGTAAGCGGCAACACAACGCTAGCAAGCATCCCAACAAAAAAGGCACCCAACCTTGCAACAATTCAAATGCCACTAAGGACCCAAAACGGAACAAGTTGACCAGAAGTCAACAAGAAAACAAAAATCCAAAATAAAGAAAAACTAATAAAACTATTACCCACCACCAATCCAACCGGATCTGAGAATTAAAACCCGACTGGAAAAACCTCCAGAGATTGAGAAAACCCTGTCGAAAACAAGAAGACACAAGACAAAGGAAAAAATAACACAGCATCGAAAACCTTCCCAGTCACAACCTTATTACCTCGCCTAAGGGACATATATGTTGCATCGTCGTCTTCTAAGATGGGACCTATCCTAAGGGATTTTGCCATAATGGGGATGTGGCACACCAAATCACCCTTACAATTAATCCCTTCTATTTACAGGATAAATAGGAGTATGAGATAATCTTCTTTACGGATCTGATGCAAACCACCGGTTTTTGTGGGCACCACCAATACAATAATTTGAACCGTTCATCTTGTAGAACCTGCAAATAATGTATCCACGCAGGATAGATTTTATGTGTGGATACATTATTTTGCGTGTCCTACAAGATGAACGGTTCAGATTATTGCAATGATGGCACAGTAAGCCCCACAATTCATGGTGCAAACCCATCGGTAAAGAAGATTATCTCAAATAGTATAAGACTTCTGAAAAATCGATATTTTGGTTCGACATGATTACGAAAAGGATAAATGAGCTTCTACTTTTGCTTGCTGGCTATTTGTGTGTGTTTTTCTGTGTTAAAATGAATGGCATGAGGTGTATTTAATAGGGTAGTCAAAATTGTGCTAGTTGAAATGTGTCATTGATTTCAGACAATAGGCCACAGGGATGCATGTGAAAAATCACAGAAGCACTTTTTAAGCCTTGTCAAAATCCCAATCTATTCAAGTGAAGCATGTGGTGATACTTCATTCACCCAAACATGTCTTGCATTATAGTGGTTAGACATCTAGAAATCACAACACAACCTACCTCCCTTTTTCTTCTCAGTTTGCATACAACTTTAAAATATATAATTCCGGGTATAACTGTATCTGAAATCGTTCGATAGATTTGTTCCATATGTATTAGATGGTTCTAGACGCAGTCCGAAGTTATGTTTTAAAATTATGTACGTAACATGGATTCATATGATTAGACGAATAAAGTTGTGTTCGGAATTGTGTTTATAATTATGTACCTCTTTTCTTTTTAAGTTCCTGAGTATGAGACAGAGTCATCATCAGTGTTCGGACTTTGGAGAAAGTTATTTTTCCCCATCCTATGCCCAGTTGATCAACCATTGAAATAATCAGAATTATCAAAGTACTATTGATAACGGCCTAATTGAATCATGCACATTTGTTTTAAACAAACTAGATGGTCTAATATCCTCTCCATCCCATTTTATTTGCTCCCTGAATATTCATGTCATTTTCAAATGTTGTTATTTTTTTATTTATAACCTTTTAAAAGTTTTTGAAAATTTTGTCTAATCAAACTAATTGAGATAAATATCAAATAATATCCATATTGCATATAAAATACATTATAGATTGAAAACTAACGCATAATCGTAGGGAGCAAACAAAATGGGATGGAGGGGAGTGGTTTTTAATTTTATATTGCTGCTCTATAGATCTAACTTTGCGTATATACAAGTAGCCATCATTTTATTTTATACACGTGACCAAGAAATTGTTGATAACTTAGAATTTATAGGGAGCTTTTTTTCACACATATAGATTTTTTTTTTACATAATTTTTTCATTCAAAAGACTTGCATGGGCCAATATTCTTACAGAATTTTGCAAAATTAACATGAAAAACGAAGAATTTAGTAAAATACTTAGGTTTGTGAAGGGGCAAGGGGCTGGGGACTATCCGAAGTATTTTTGTTTTTATTTAATGTTAGAAATATGAGTTGTTTCATAGCACTTCATGGAGGTTTTGGCGAGTTGCAGATATATTTATTTCATTTTGTTTCATAATTTCACTTGCTTTCAACCTAGCAAAATCTAGGAATCTCATACTAATAATTATCTCAACCAAGAACTCAGAATGTTTTCTTCTTATATATGTTACTTAAATTATATTAATAATAAGGGTATCGATGTTATTCCATCAACTTGAATTCATAGGGTCAAACCCATCAGCTCGAACCCAGATCCTAGTATCTAAGTTCATGATCCATAGAGTTAGAAGCCCCGGTTAAAAACCGATAATGTTAGCACTCACTTTTTGTTTCCTGAGTATTTGGTTGCATCTTTTTGAGAACGCAACGTTGATGATGCGTCAAATCATTTTATATTTTATGTAGGAAAAATATGTGATTACACACTAAGTTTGAAACTTGTATCCCATGTCAGCTCAATCAGTCCAACCAAGTCAAGTGCCAGCTCACACAAGTCAAGAGGATCAAGAGGTTCACAATGATTAAGTGGTTAATGATGTAACTAATGTAACTAATTGCTTTCTGAAGTAGTTAGTGAGTTTACTGTTAACTGCCTATATAAGCAACATCTCGTTGTTCTCTTTGTATTCAGTTTTGATGGTATGAAATGAAATTACTCAGATTCGTTTTCTCTCTCTAGAAATCAGTTAGATTCTTGTTTCTGTTATGGTATCAGAGCCTGTGAGAGACGAAAGTCGGCGAAGCACAGATTCTTGAAATCAGATCAAGCACTCAAGTAGATCAAGAAATCAATCGAATCAATGGCATCTCAATCAACATCTACGAATTCTACATCGAGTTCATCAATGAGTTTGCCTTCATCTCTTTCATTTCTGATTGCTAACTTCCAGAGTTTTGTCACTATTCGTTTAGAGACATCTAATTACTTTGCATGGAAGACTCAAGTCGAGAACGCCCTAAAAGCCAATAATTTGTTCGAGTTTGTTGATAATACTGTCACAATCCCTTCGTCGCACATCACAGATGCATCGGGAACTAGGGTTACAAATCCAGAGTTCACTCAATGGGTAACTATCGATCGAATGCTGCTATCTTGCCTCATTGCAACCCTAACTCCATCTATACTTCCTCACATTGTTGGATCTGAACATACCTTTCAGTTCTGGAACAAACTCGAAGAAAAATTTAGTCTCTTATCACGCTCACATGTTCATGATCTCAAAAGACGATTATATAGTTTACACAAAACTGGCTCAATGGAGCAGTATCTCGACTCTATAAAGGAGATAGTACAGAAATTGGCTGCCTCAGGTCATCATGTTGATGATGAGGATCTCATCTTTTATACTCTAAATGGTCTGAAACCTGGAACTGGTTATGACTCCTTTCAGCAAGCAATCCGGACTCGTACAGAGCCTTTATCTTTTGGAACTTTTTCGTCCATGCTTATAGCAGAAGCATTACATGTGGATAATAATAGTAGTAGTGATACTTCAACCATTCTTGCAGCTCAATCTTCAGGAATACAACCTAGACCTGTGGTTAATACTTTTGGTCAACCACTTGGTGTGCAGAGTAGCAATGTACATCAACCACCAATTCTACCCCAACCTTTTCAATATCCATTTCCTTTTCCTGTTTCTACACAACCACAGCAACAGTTTTATCCCTCAAACTACAATGGTAATAACAGATCTAATAGAAATAATCAGAGGAATAACAGAAATCAGTTCTCTGGATTTTCTGAAGGTTGTCAAATTTGTGGAAAAAGTAACCATCTTGCTTATTCTTGTTACCATCGCCAAAATTTGGCCTACAGACCACCAGGAAGATCAGGTGATACTTCTAGTTATGGCAATTCTAGGGGTTTTGGTGCACAAAATGGTGCTGTGAATACTGGCCAGTTCAGTTCAAGTCATTTTTCTCCTATGAGTGGTACTCCAGCAAGCTATGGTGGGTCACACCAGTTGCAAGGATCTCAGTTTTCTGGTCCTCCACAGCTGTCTCAAAATTTGGTTGTACCATCACACACTAGTTCTCCTACTGCTCAGGCTATGTTTGCTTCATCTGATGTCATGGGGTATTATACACCACCTGCTGTTTCTGATGGACATTCACTGGGTCTCATTGCTTCTTCTCATGGTCAACAACCAAGTCCATCTGCTACTACTCCCTGGTTGTTTGATTCTGGAGCTACTTCCCATGTTACATATGATCATTCACATATCCAGGTGCCAAATGGGGAACTGAGTACAAGTTCTGTTGCTGTTGGTAATGGGCATACAATTCCAGTTGCTCAATCAGGTAAAGGTCACCTCTCTACATCATCTCATTCTTTTATCTTAAATAATATACTTCATGTTCCTCAAATTTCCCATAACCTATTATCTGTCCATCAGTTTGCTAAGGACAACAACTGTATTATCACCTTTGACTCATGTGGTTATACCATTCAGGACAAAGCTACACTACAAATTCTTCATCAAGGGAGTTGCCACAAGGGGCTCTATCCCCTGCATCCTTCTTCTAGCCCAGCAACTGCCTTGCTAAACTTGACTTCTTCTGCTTCTCTGTGGCACAACAGACTTGGTCATGCTCACTCTGGTCTTCTGTCCATTCTCTCTAAAACTTACAATCTTGCTATTCCTACTACTACTCAACTAGATTGTTACTCATGTAATAAGGCTAAAAGTCACAAACTTCCTTTTCAATTGTCTACTACTAGCACTAGTGTTCCTTTCGAATTGGTCCACATGGATGTGTGGGGACCATCTCCCATTGCTTCATTTTCTGGATATAGATATTACTTGCTCCTGGTTGATGATTTTACCAAATACTGCTGGTTATTTCCTTTACATGCTAAATCTGAAGTGAGTGCATGTGTTCAAGCTTTTCATCTCTTTGTCCAAAATCATTTCTCTCTTACCATTAAAACTTTTAGGACAGACAATGGGGGGGAATTTCTTAGTAAATTGATGGCTATGTTTTTTGCTTCCTTTGGTATATTACATGAAACCACTTGTCCATATACCCCAGAGCAAAATGGGGTCGCTGAAAGGAAACATGGTCATATAGTTCAAACTGCCATTACATTACTTCAACAAGCACAACTTCCTGTGAAATTCTGGCTAGAGGCAATCACTACTGCCCTTTATCTCATAAATAGATTACCCAATTCTTCCATTGATTTCAAAGTTCCTTACCATGTTCTTTATAATAAACCTCCAGACTATAGTCAGCTCAAATCATTTGGATGTTGTTGTTTCCCTTGGCTTAGACCCTATGCTTCTAACAAACTTGTTCCTAGGTCCTTACCTTGTGTTTTCTTAGGGTATTGTGCCAATACTAAGGGATATAGATGTCTTGATCCTACTACTATAAAGTCTACATCTCAAGGCATGTAAAATTTTTGGAGCATGATTTTCCTTATCCTAATCTTGTATCTTCTTCTACTTCTGTCCCTTGTCCACCTGTTCTCTCTCCTATTCCTAGTTTTAAACATGTTTGCCTTCCAGTACCCTCTTCTCACATTCATAGTTCTCCTTCAGAAGCTATCTCTAGTTCTTCTATGGCCCTATCTTCAGTAACTACAATACCTCCTCCTCCCTCATTTTCAGTACCCTCTTCTTCCCCTGCAGTACCTTCTTCTTCTGTCCCTATTCCTAGTGTTCCTGTTTCCACACATCCTATGACCACCAGATCAAAGCGTGGTATTTCAGTTCCTAAACATCCCTTCTCTCTTCTAGTACATTCACCTCCCACTCAAGAACCTTCCACCTTCAAAGAAGCTCTTACCTTTCCTGAGTGGCAACAAGCCATGTTAGAGGAATACAATGCTCTGATCCAACAGGGAACTTGGAGCTTGGTTCCATTGCCTCCTACAGCTCCAGTCATTGGCTGTAAATGGATCTTTAAAATCAAAAGACATTCAGACGGGAGTGTGGCACGTTACAAGGCTAGGCTAGTAGCACAGGGATTCCAGCAAACAGAGGGCATAGACTACACAGAAACCTTCAGTCCTGTGGTAAAACAACAGACCATACGAATTGTTATCTCCTTAGCTGTCACTTTTGACTGGACAATCAAACAGTTAGATGTGTCAAATGCCTTTCTACATGGCACTATCCAAGAGCATGTTTATCTCAAGCAACCTCAGGGCTATGTGAACCCAAAGTATCCTAATCATGTATGCAAATTGCACAAGGCTTTGTATGGCCTCAAACAGGCCCCTAGAGCATGGTATGACATGCTTTCAAAGAGTCTTATCAAGCAAGGTTTTCAAAATAGCTTGGCTGATTCCTCTTTATTTGTTTTGTCTCAAAATCAAGACTTGGTCTTTGTGCTTGTTTATGTGGATGACATCCTGATCACAGGAAATAATTCAGCCTTAGTTAGTCATATTATTCAAAGCCTTGGTGCTGATTTTGCTCTCAAAGACCTGGGTATTCTTCACTACTTTCTTGGTATTGAAGTTGTTCCCACTACAACTGGTTTGGTATTATCTCAGACCAAGTATGCAACAGAATTACTAGTTAAAGCAGGCATGGATGGATGCAGGCCTTGTGATTCCCCTTCTGCTCTCAAGTCCTACTCTACAGGTCCTGATAGTCCTTTCTGTAATCCAGAATTTTATAGAATGATAGTTGGATCTCTACAATATCTCACTCTGACTAGGCCTGAGCTATCATTTGCTGTGAATGCTGTCTGCCAACATATGCACAACCCTTTGGAAAGTCATTTTTCTGCTGTTAAGAGGATTCTGAGGTTTGTTAAAGGTACTCTTACTCAGGGACTGCATTTCACCAAAGGTTCTCTCCATATAAATGCCTTCTCTGATGCCGACTGGGCTGGTGATGCTCTAGATAGAAGATCAACTGGAGGGTATTGTGTTTTCTTAGGTCCTAATTTGGTGTCTTGGTCAGCCAAGAAACAGCAAACTGTAGCTAGGTCATCTACAGAGGCTGAGTACAAAGCCTTGACAAATACTACAGCTGAAGTGTTATGGCTTGTGCAGCTACTTAAAGATTTGCATTTTCCAGTTGCTTCTCATTCTTTGCCTATTTTGTGGTGTGACAATAGCTCAGCCATATCCTTGGCTTCAAATCCAGTTTTCCATGCACGTACCAAGCATGTAGAAGTTGATTTTCACTTTGTACGTGAGAAGGTTCTTCATAAGCAGTTGGTGGTTAAGCATGTCCCTTCCAATCTTCAGATTGCAGATATATTCACAAAGCCTCTCACTGTTGCTAGATTTCAGTTTCTTACTGACAAACTGCAGCTGTTCAGTATCCCAGCTTCAGTTTACGGGGGTGTGTCAGCTCAATCAGTCCAACCAAGTCAAGTGCCAGCTCACACAAGTCAAGAGGATCAAGAGGTTCACAATGATTAAGTGGTTAATGATGTAACTAATGTAACTAATTGCTTTCTGAAGTAGTTAGTGAGTTTACTGTTAACTGCCTATATAAGCAACATCTCGTTGTTCTCTTTGTATTCAGTTTTGATGGTATGAAATGAAATTACTCAGATTCGTTTTCTCTCTCTAGAAATCAGTTAGATTCTTGTTTCTGTTATCCCATTATTGAACATTGGCCCCATATAGGGGAACCAATGGTTTAATTAGTTGACAATATGTGCCTTTTCTTTTGTATCCAAAAGAATTTTCTTTTGTATCCAAAAGAATATTATTGTGAATTAGTTTACCCAAGAATTTTTTGTTAAGTGAAACAAAACACCAATTTTTTTCCAAGCTGAAATTATTTTCAAGTTCTTTATTTATTGTAGTTTGAGGATTGAATTTCAGTACTCCAAAAACGTAATGGTGACAGCTTTATTATCTCAAGATGAAATTTCAACACATATGACATAGTGGGCATGAAATTCGGTTTATCATTCAGTTTTCTTTTTCCAGTTCAATCTCATCAACGTCTAATATTTGCAAAATTATATTCTTACTTCTTTTTATTTCCCACTTAGACGATCACAAACGTCATTTTTAGAACTAAATGAGTTTCATCGCATGTGACAATATATTTCTTCTAGATAAAATGTGTTTCAGTATCTCATTAATTGCTCTACGATCAATAAGAATTTGAGCATGATTAATATTTGTGACAAGGTCTATAAAATAAATGTGTTCAATCATGCAGCCGGGACGAAGAAACTTCTATCTCCATGACCCAGACAGGTTTATTTTCTTTCTTTTAAGCCCATGAAAACAAGGGCTTAATCAAGAAACTATTCCTTACATAATAACATTAATACTTCCACATACTTAACTCACCCTTAAATAGCAAAGCAACCCAATTTTAGTTTCAATACTCAATGCCTCAATGGATTAAACAAGAAATTAACATCATCCATAAAAGTAAAACCCAATTCGATCCCTTGCACTATATATTACATCACCAAATATTATTCTACATAAGAATATAACTCCAAAATAGACAAAGAAAATAGTTGAAGAACAAAAAGGATAAAAAAAAAATAGAGGGAAATTTTAATACTCTCAACTAACAGTCATTGGGAAGGGAAAAAGGATTTTTTTTTTTTTTTCTCTCTTCATTTTTTTGGTGTCTAAATTGGGTTTTGATCAGAGGAGGAAGAACTCTTCTTGGCTATGTTTTGCTTGTTATTGTGCATCCAAACCTTGAGCAGTTGAGCACTCTCCTCTTGACACCAATCTCTTGGCAGAAATTCTGCACCACATTTTCCTCTTGCTTCTGGATTTTCCACCCAACTTTCTCAGCAAAACTCAGCATTTTCTCGTTCTGCTCTGGGGTGAACTTTGTCCTAAACCTCTTCTTCACCAGATGTTGTGGCGGCAGTGGTCTACCCACCACCCCACCACCACATTCCTGCTCATCAGACTCCGAAGGCATGGACCCCACATTGTATGACATCATCATCTGTTGATGATGGGCCGGCCTAGAATGGATAAGGGTTCCAGTAGGGTACCCCAAAGTCTCTGGACCTAAAATACCCTTGTGATGACCCAGAATGAGTTTCCTCCCACTATTAACCCTGTTGTTGTTGCTGTTGAAATGTGAAGAAGGCCCAAAATGACACTCACAAGAGGAAGAATTATAGGGTACCACCTCACCTTCAACTTCTTTTCTGTGGAAATTCCTGTGGCAATTGCAAGCTGAGCAAATTAGTGCTTCTGGGGTACCCTCCACTCCACTGGGCATGAACTCTCCATACCCGTCTGTGGCATTCCCACCCATGGATGCTGCATGATTCTTGAGGCATTCTCTGTACCTCACCATCTTCTTGTAGGGCACATTGTCCTCCAGATTTGTCGGTATGGGGTCATTTGTAGGGATTTGAATTTGAGGGGCTGAAGTAGGGATAATGTGATTTTGAGGGGCTGCATCATCATGATGGATAATATTCAAGTGGCCATGCCCACCATAAGAACTGTTGAGTGGAATTGGGATTTGGATTTGGGTTGGGATTTCCCTATCTTGACTTGATATTTCCATTTTTGCTCTCTCTCTCTTTAAATGATGGAGTGCGACAGAGAGAGGAACAAGACAGGAGACAGAATTAGAGGGGGGGGGCCTAAGAGTGATTAAATTAAGAGTGTTGACTGAATAGGTAGTTAATAAAATACTATCGGGGCTTAATTATATAATTAAGACTTGTCCAGCCTTTTGGAAGCAAGGACACTTCATTACTAGCATAATAGACTCTTGTGAGTGCGAGCCCCACACCCCATGTGAATGCGATTGTGGTTGGTTATGACACAAAATTTGTGCCACTATCATTATTCTTTCAATATACCTTTTTTTCATCAGATCAAAGGAAGTGACAACTCTCACCAAATTTCATACACAAAAAGCAGCTTTGAAAACAGAGAGAGAGTACAGGACCTGCAGAAATATTTTAATTAATGTGTAAGAAAATCAGTGTCTAGGACTTAAAATATTCTAATATATTCATCAAACTTTTGTTTATTTAAATTAAATACTACTCTTAATTGTACTTAGGAAAGTAAGGTAGCCCAGAAAGAGACAAAGATAGAAGAAGAAGAACAACAAGAAGAAGAAGAAGTAACAGGGGATGTGTTGTTGAATTGAACAGAGGAGTAATTAGACATTAAGAGAGAGAGAGAGAGAGAGCTCACAAAATCTTTCTATCTGAAGATCTTGAGCTTAAAAACCTTCAATGGCAAAAGACAAAATCAAACAGTAAGAGAAGACAAAGTTATGGGAATAGAATAAGAAAACAGAAGGGTTTTGGATAATTAAAAAAAAAAACACAGAGCAAGTGGGTGATGAAGGAGAGAGAGAGAGAGGAGAGGTGTTTTGGGAGGTGGGTTTTGCTAGTGAAGCACTAAAACATGAGCTTATAGCAGTAGTGAGGGCCAAAAAAGGGGTGAAGTGAGGGCCAAAAAAGGGGTGAAGGAGAGAGGGGAGAAAAAAGTATTAATTATGTATTTCTTTTGGGAAAAAACAGACGGGAATACACAGTGATTTTACAGAAAGTGATGAAAAAAAAAAGAAAAAAAAAAGGAAGGTGGGATGCTTGCTTGCTCTGCTTGCACTATCAGGCATCAAGTTTACGCCATATGGAGAGCAGTGTGTGTGTGTGTCAGACAGAGCAGTGTGTGTGTGTGTCAGCTTTGATTTGGTACAATTCAGCATGTATTTTTCCCTTCTAATTGGAAAATGCTAACGTGTGCCCAGTGGGCAGACGTTAAGATTGAAAAAATGTATTGAAATGCATAAAAAATATACATGGATAAGTAAAAGTATGTTGAAACTGTAAAAGATGTATTGGAGTGTGTGTTGTTTTTGTTTGTTTGTGTGCGCGTAAACTGGCCCGGTAGAAGTTGATGTGAAATCCGTAAATGGAAGGTAAAAATTAATGTGAAATGTGTAATGATGATGACTCTTTAATAAATTAAATTAACAAAGCTATATATTTAAAAATGAACGGAGGGGGCAAGTTCTATTTTTTTGTTTTTTTTCAATCAAGTTACTGTTGAGTATTAACAGGAATCAAGTTGCTGTTGAGTATTAACAGGAATGTTAATGATATTTTCGATCTGCAAATTGAGATAATTGAATACAAGAATTATCTCCCTAAGGGGCTTGGTTGCAATGAGATTTGTTGAACTACTGCTAAGGATGAGTTTTCATTACGGAATTTTCGATAATTTTAGATATTTTTTGATATTCTTGGAGTACAAATTGTTAAATCAGTTAATGATATATAAGCGGAATAACTTGTGAAAGAATACTAAAAATACCGATACTGAAAATACCTTGATAGAAGCTGAAGCCTATGATAAGATGATGGAAGTTGATCTGTAAATGGGTTTGGGGATCATAAATACCATGCACCCCTAGATATTCCACATCTCATTTCTTTGAAATCGAGTATACTACAAACCACATATTAATGTCTTACAAAATCTGATAGAGGAGTGATTTTCACTCCTGGTATTTATATTGACACTTTTTTTCTTTGTCTTCATTCGAGCAAAGTTATAATATTAGTCCTTCTATTGCCTGCCTATTGGGCGAACAATAAAAGTGTTCTTTTACCTGTAAGAGTAAAAGAGCACTTTTAATGTCCGCCGATGGTTGAATTTTCCTTACAACATTGTCCTTCACTTGTTTAAAATTTTCACACATTGAAGGGAGCTGTTGTAAATTCAAATGAATAAAGACACAAACAAAGAGCGCGTAAATCAATTACCAATATAAAAATGTAGCTTCCGCAGAATATATACTCCCTATAATTTATTTCTGAATAAACACAATTAATTTTGGTATCGTATCTCCCTCAGAATTTGCGAAACTGGCATAGTCGAAGGTGCACGTACTTCACCAAAATATGAAAATGTAGAATGAAGCTTGAATTGGTTATCTATTTGCAGAAATTTTGAAAACAACGATTGGTTTACCCAAGTAATAATAGTCTCTTAGTTGATACTAGTGGGCCGTTCTATAACGATTGACTTAAGCCAAAATGACTTTAGAATTTTAAGTGAGTAAACTAAAGACAGGTCGTTCAATTGACGTTGGAAAAATTGCTTGGAAAGACTCGACTTAAGAATTGTGTGCCCCCGTTGTGGAACAACCTGTCTTCGTACGCAGGGGCGGTCAAGAGGGGGGGGGGGGGGGGGGGGGGGGGGGTGTAATGGGACGTTTTTTTTTTAATATATTTATATATACTAATATAAATAGTGATAGGGTTAATTATCCTAACAATGGGATTATTATCTTGTTGGGAGAGATTTATTTACATATATAAATATTAGTGTGGAAAAAAAAAAATATTTTTAAAATCCATCCTATTTATCCTAACATAACTACCCTATCATTATCCTTTTTATCTCTTATCATTCCACTCTCACACTTCTCATTAAATTCCTCCATCATTATCACTAATCTTTTTATATTTAAATAATTAAAATCCATAAATTTTCTCCACAACACTTATCACTTATTTATACTTAAAAGTGCCTCACTTTCTTCCTTACTCTCCCTGCCGTCATTCTCTCAAATTCCCAGGTAACATATTTTTATTTTTTTTTTCTCTTCTTCTTTCTTTTCCTTCATTTGGTTCTCTCTCTCATTTTCTCTCACACAAATTCACTTCTTTAAATCATATCTCCTACGCCATTGGTAAATTCCTCTCTTTTTCTCGCGGAGTATATTTTCTTTTACTCACGCGGATATTTAATTGCCTTTGTACAGATTTCTCCTCGAAGTTGTGATTTTTCGATCCTACCGTTTCGTTAGCGTGCTAAGTTTGTCGGAGGAGAGGTAGGACACCTTTAACCTAACTTTTACTTTAGTATATTATTTTTTGTATAGTTGTGTGTACGTGGAAATAAGTAATTTAAATTGTTGGAAGTCGGATCATTATCGTATGGGTAGTAGAAGTAAACAAGTGATGATGTCGGAGAATAGAGATTTTGCGCACAGTTTCGTTTCTGCTATTTTCCGATTATTTCTGTTCAGTTTCAGAGAAAACTCAAAACAGTAAGATTGTAGATCTCGAAAAATTAATTGGAGTCCATGTAGAACTCGTCTTAATCCGAGTTACGTAGAATTTAGTATGACTTTTCGAAGTTTCTGCTGTAGTGGAAAAACGAGACAGAACACGATTTACTTTTAAAACCCGTTTTCAACATCTTAATGAAGGAATTGGAACTCGAGTAAAACACCTTATCTGATCGTATTGTGAAGTATAATATCCCAGTAAAAATTCGTGATTTTTAGAGTTAATTTACTATTTTTAACAAATCGAGGAAGTTGCCCGTTTTACATGCCGTATTAAGTTTTTCTTTAACCTTGTGATTATTTTATTGTTATGTGAGACTTATGTGAACAATGATCCACGTGATGCATGAACCCAATTGTTAAGTACTTATTGATCGAAATGTTAAAGTTTAAGAATGATTGGATTTAATCGCGATATTGGGGTTGGGACGTGTCTGGTATGGGTCTTGAGCCATGCGCAGTTTATACTTTTAGGTAGCTTTGCTGTGTGATCGGGCGCCGGAAGTATACTGTGGGTGGGAATCGATGCCGGACAGAGATTGATCAATGGGTGATCAATCGTGAGCCTTGCACAGTATACCCCGAGGTGGCTTTGCTGTGTGATCGAGCACTTGAGGTATATTGTGAATGGAGGCCGGTGATGGAAAGTATTAGTCGGAAATGAGAATGAGAATAGTGGAATTTTGAGAATCGATGTGCTGAGTAACGATGATAAAAATCTGAGTATTTCATTCAAATAAAATTTCAGTTATGTGTGTATTTGTTGCATGAATATCTTAAGTAAAGGGGTGGTTTAGGGCGCCCTACTGAGTGTAATTTTACCACTCACTGTGCTACTTTTTGTGGCTCTGGCGTCCCCAACGCCAGGTACAGAAGGAGATGAGGAGCCGCCTGCTGATTATGAGGCGATGGAGCAGCTAGATGGGAATCAAGTGGCGGACCCATGGCTTTATCAGTAGAATTAGCTAGATGGCTCTGTCATTTTATTTCCGTTGGATTTTTTTGGAATAAATGTTTAAGTTTTTCAGACAGTGTTCGAATTCACTTTATTTCAGTTGTAATAAGTTAGTTTGCTTTTAATTTTTTTTAAAAAAATTATTAAGTATTCTTTGGATAATTTTTTTTTTTTTAAAGAAGTTGGTATTTTATTTAAATAAATTTTGAAATTCATGTATTAACGTACCCAATTTTCGGGGCGTTACAGGGGGTGTTTGACCCTTGCACTCCCCCCAATTTTCTTCATATTTTTAGTATACTTTTAGATTTTTTTGTAAAATTACTGAAGAGTGGCCCCCGCAAATTGGGCAAAAATTGCAATCCTGCGTCCGCCACTGTTCATACGTCTTTGCAAATCTTAAATCAGGTGTTGTGGAACGGACGAGGACGAATGAAATACGTACGGTACGTGAAAGAATTGAATAAAGATACATCACTGGCTTGAGGCCTAGTTTTCCAAAAAAATTTAGCAACCCAGTTGATAAAATCAACCATGATTTTAGCATGATTTTAACATCTGGATTGATAAAATCTTTTAAAAAATTAGGCTTTCTGGCTTCCCAGCAGTATTCATCTTATCTGATAATTTGATAATGAAGAAGTCATTTTAACTTTCCGATGCACCAAAAAAGATAATGAAGTCATTTTCAATTGTAGTAATATTTTTTGTCATAATTATGTCGTAGAAGTGACTGCATTGACATGAACTGAATTTATATGGAATTTATTTTGATGGCAAATGGTAGGTAAAACAACTAAAGACCCATATGGTAATTCGGAATGACTTATGAGAAAATTACTTTTGACCCAAATGGTATTTTTACATTTTTCTAATTTAGATGTTTGGTGGGGTAATTCGGAATGACTTATGAGAAAATTAATTTTTCGATTTTCTAACTTTAGAGAAGAGAAGTCAAAAGTAACGAGAGAGAAGTTTTTAACTTTTCTTTTTTCATTTTGGTTAACAAAATGATATACAAAATGTGTTTTGCACATATTTCTGAAACACTACTTACGTTGTAAAATTATTCTGCACATATATCTCAAACACTCAATAGATTCATAATACATTTTGGCCATAATCTAAAAAGATAAAAATATAAAAAGCAAATGCAAAAGTAAATATTATTATCTGAAGTCAGGGTCCACGTAACGATAGGTTCGTTTGTTTAGGCATACATATCCACTATCCACTCTCGAAGACTCACTCTTCGGAGATGAATTGGTATAGTTTATTGTTGAGAGTCAGCATACCAGCTCAATTCTAGGGTTAGCGCTTCACTAATTGATTTGTGTGACTCTTTATATTTTTTACACATTTTATAATTACAGGGTTTTGTCTTTATTCATATATTTTTTTATTTTTCTCGTCGAGATGAATCATAGAACGTAAAAAGTTTGATGCAAAACTTAAAAAATAAAATAAAAATTGAATAAAGATAAAATTCAAAAAGTGTTAGAAGTTAAGCAGAACGAGGCCTTACCCTTAGGTTTTGTTTGATTGACAGCCAAATTCTAGTGTCCAAATATTCAAATCCATAATGTACATAACTTGTATGGAGGTTTTGTGAGGTTTGTGTGAATTATTGGATTTGATATGCATCGGAGAAGGGTAGAGTTTGAAACTCCATCCTCGTGCCAACATATTGGAGTCGTAACGTTCAACATCGGGGAGGGAATTCGATACCATTCTCCCATTAAAACACAATTTATTACTCCTCAATAATAAATGTACAAAAATTCAATAGATCAAGAGTACAACAACATCCTAATAGGTAAAAGAATCCCAACGAGGTTGCAACCCCTTACGCCACAATCATATGCCACCCAATATCCTTGAAGGAATTTGTAATCCACATGGAGTTTTCTTACATATTTTTACCTATCGGCTATCGAAAAATACATCAACAAATTTGACGCCCAAACTAGGTCAGCATGAATAATAAAATTTTCAACTTGAATCTTGATTACCACTTTATCTTTTTATAATTAATTTTTTAATGTGGAAAAGAATTTTAGACAGAGATAATTGTCATTTGCAACAGTACGTACAACTTTTTTTTACATAAAAAAGCATGCAATTTGTTGCTTGCCGACCACGCTTATCTTCGAAAAAAAAAAACAAATGGTCCAACAAATGCCCCTCTCAAGTCTCAACACTTTACTTTACAAAATGCCAACTTTTTAAGAGATAATTAATCTACAACAAACAGCCTATAATTCTTTTCTTTTTCCCATTTGAGTTCTAATAATGCAGACAACCTTTTATTCCGGCTTCCCTTTCTTGAGAAAAGATTATTTCCACCGGCAGTGGAAACACCCACTTTTCCTCCAAACCAATAACACACTGCCACATCATTAATTACTTGTGAGTTAGTACATTGGAAACCCTTTCATCTTTCTCCAAATTCCAACTCATCCCTTTTAATTTTCCAGAATTATGCACAAGCCCCAAAACCTTATGCAAGTGTCAACAATAACTACAATCTGATTCATTTATTTTTTAGAGGCCATAATTTGACAATAAAGACACCAAATTGTACATAAATACATTTGGCTTGGGAGACAAGCCATTCATGATTGGCTTCCCAAACTGTACATAAGCGGCCATAATTTGACAAGCCATTCATGCCGGTCGATAAGAAAAGTCATCAAGTTTCCTCCACAATTGGCATCCCAAACTGTACATAAAGTATCTGAACCGAATGCCCTCCTTGTGCACGAAAAGCAACCTATAATCCTTTAAAATTGGATGGAAGAAAAACCCACATACTTCACAGTCTGCACCTGATTGAACTGGATTCCTTATACTTACTTTTTCCCCAGCAAGAGGATTGTAGACAATAGATACATTAGGAAACTCCTGACAAAACACAAACAACCCGTCGCAAGACCCACAAATACGCGGCTTAAACGACCCTTCCAAATGTGTAAAATTGGCACCCATTTTCTTGAACATCTTATTCGCTTTAGCTCCTTCGTCCAAAATAAACACATCCCACATCTTATCAGAAACGTAGCGGACATCTTTTTTGGACAACTTTTTTGTCCCTTGGGAGACACCCCATAAAATTGGAACTTTACGGGCAGGTGGGAGGAGAAGAACTGAAGTAGCTTTCTTAAGATGCATTTCAACAAAATTAGATGTGGAAGTTAATGCCAACCACCGCTTGCATACCCTTCGACATTCCAACACACAATCTCCCGGGAGTCTACTAAGGATGTCAATAAGGATTTCGTCGGGTAGATCTGGCATGGCAAAACTGAGCTTATGAATACCAATTTGCATATCCCAAAGATTTGCGATCCATGTCCATGCGCACTTAAAAACTATTGTGCCTAAATAAGCAAAAATACCATTAAAACTCAAAACATAGAACATAATATATCAAGTACATAGAAGCAACATGCATGGAGAAAACTAAAACCAAAAGGACATCACAACACAAGAATATGTACGCTCTAGAAACTTTGATATGTGAGTCTATCAATCACTCTAATAAAGATGCTCTAATCGACATCCTGCTATCTTTGATTTTTTATGAGTTTTATTGAAATCGCGAATCATTGTTGTTGTTTTTTTTGTTTTTGAATAAGACATTTGAGGCTGAATGCGATGAAACTACTTTGTACATGCATGAGAGAGCTCGACCAATAAGTTGTTGACTATGGAGCCATGGTGGCTTGCTTCCTCATCAAGCTCACATGGGTTTGGTTCACAGATGGCTTGTAGAACTGCCTGGACAGCTTTGCTGGTATCCATTCCCATCTACTGCCTTGAATTTGGTCTCTAAGTAGTCAGGGACGGAGCCACTGCTTGGCTATTGGGGGCCAAGGCCACCCCCCAATAGCAAATTTCCATTGAGTTTTATTTTTTATTTTTTTACTACTTATTCAAATATCTTATGGATGGGCCACCCCTGCTTTAATATAGAACTCCACGGGCCAACAAATTTTGTCTTTTAGACTGAGTTTCCACTGAGGTATTTTCAGTATTTTTGGTATTTTTAAACTACAAGTTGTCAAATTAGTTGATGTATGTAGTCCAAGAATGCTGAAAATACCAATTACCCTACGAAAACATCACATGAGTGGTCCCTAAAAAAAAAAATTTAATCACCATTTTCAACTCCAGTATTGTTGTTTATGTTGTGGCCCCCAGGATATGAAATCCTGGCTCCGTCCCTGTAAGTAGTGCCAAGACCATGACTTATAAGAGAGAGCTTAGGTCTTCGTATGTGGCATCAGAAGTTTGTGAGAGATTAGTGAGGTTTTGTGTTAGCAATGTAGGAGATAGGAGATACAGTGAGAATGTAGTGAGGTGAGACCTTTCACTTTTAAAGCTTATCCCATCCTCCATAATTGTAAAGCTTATCCCATCCTCCGTCTTTGTTCCTGTTGCATCTGTGGAGTATCCGATTTTGTGAAACACGTAAATATCTTGTGTTCGTGTTTGTTTGTTTGGCTCAGTTTTCATCGGTCCCTTGGGGCATAACATAATCTACACAATGCGTGCGCGAGCGCACACACACAAAGCGGCCCAATGGCAAGGTTGGGGGTGAAGGCAAACCAATACTGTTTATGTACCAAGGGAAGCCGAATGCGAGGTCCCGTATTGTACATCCTACGAATAATTGTATTTTGAAATACATTGACCAAAATAATGTGTTTAAAGAACAATTAACGACAACTGTACATATTTTGAAATTGCAACTCCAAAATAAATTCCATTCCGCTCACGTAGGTAGCTATCGTTATTCAACTGACTTGTTTTTTTTGTTGTTTTTTTTTTTTTTTTTACATGTTTTCCTCAATGAGCTCCTCAATACCAACAAGTGGATCAAATTTTTGAGCTCGTAAACTCTAAAGTATATTCGAAGGACAAATTAACATCTGAAACTTCATAATAATTATTTTTTCATGAGTTGAATTTACGAAATAATGTATTTAAAATGAGACGGAGGGATTCTAGCCTTCAAAATCCCATATGCAAGTACGTACGTGATCATATTTCCCTTTTATCAAACCGATTAGTTGGGAATTATACGTACGTCACGGCAATGAACAGGCTTATCAAATGATTTGTTTCATAACATTAATGGGTTTCTCAAAATTATGTTTTACACATCTGAAAACGGATATTGTTGTGAAAATTATTATTGTACTCATAAGCGCGCACATGAATCAGATTGATAGTATAGTATAGCAAGAGCGAGATTGGACGCATAGGAACTTGTGTTCTTTATAGGAAAAACTAAATAGCCTAAAATGATTGAACCCTAACCTAGTTAACAAAAAGTTGTGATTAATTTAGTTAAGATTACAAAAAGAAAAAGAAAAATAATAAACGTGATAACTAAAACTTGACAATAAGATCAGCAAACAAATTAGCGAACATTACCTACAGGGGGGAAAAAAAATTCAGAATCAAGCTTTCACCAAATATTGAGAATACAAGATCTCAAGATGAGAATTCATAAAATATATTATAGGCATTCAATATGCTTTAGTTTGAGAGCAAACTATTACCAGGGCCGGCCCTAGTATTTGGGTTGCTCAAGCCAAAACTATAGCCTGGTTTGCTCCACTTACTATTAAGTCATAAAAAATAAAAAGATATACAATTAAAAAAAAAAACAAGCTTGCATTGTGTTTTTAGCTTGAATTAGAGGGAAAAAAAAGGATTGAAATTAGAATGCAACTCCAATGTAACTCCAATTATAGTGCTCTACAATTAGATTAGAACGAACCGATTCAAAGAAAACAACTTCTCCTTGCATTTTTTGAAACACTAGTTTTATGCCACGTGCTTCGCACGTGACCGCGTGCTCATTAGTTATGACGTTGGTTAGTATAGTTTGGTTATTAGCATTCCTTATTTTGACATCTTCGGATGAAACTCAGTCTTTCGACTACATTTCAGGAATTGTGATCAAATACGGGAAACTTCTTATGAGAGATCTTGGGGAAGATTTGTACGTCATTCATCAAAATCTTCTGTTTTTTAAACTCAAATGTTGCAAGATTATATGTTCAGCTCTTTTGTGTGAATCTCTCAATTTTCAACTACGATCCACACAAAATGCATAGACATTTTTTTTTAAACACAAAGTTCTCTCCCCTAATGTGTGTCCCCATCCATGCAAAAAGACAAGGGTGTGTCCCCATTTGAAATGGAAACGCCCTATTGTTGAGTGATAGCACAACTATAAGTCATTTCGTTCATAGGGTATAAGGTTCACAACTGAGACCTCAATTAGTTAAACATAAACTTCCAGTTTCAAAACAAAAAAAGTTTAACAAAAAGGAAATGTTCAAGCTTCGTGCCTGAGCTCCTTGAGAACCCGATAGGACATAAAAAGGGAGTTGATCAAAGATCAAGAGATATTTCCGTAGGCTTACTTGATCTGCTTTTTTTCATTTCTGTCATCTCTGGGATCTTAAGACTCACTGGGTTCTAAGACTCACCGGAACCATGACTTGGCCTTTTATTTTGCTTTTCGTCACCAAAAAAAGGCTGTTATGTTGAAGAACAAATTAGGATTAGATGAGGTTTCTAACTGTATAGAATAGCACAAATTCGAATCACCTTTGCAAAGGTCATATAATAAGCTGAATCAAATACACCATTCGAGTAGAAAGGATATATAACATGATTCAAACCCCTGCAAATTGTACATGGCTATTGTTAATGCACTATACATACGAAGCGCTGATCGTAAGAGCCAGCCAGGAGCCCAAACACAGAAAGCTAAGAGAGCAATTGAAGGCAAGCACAAGACCCAATCAATGTTCTTCTGATCACGTCTACAATCTGATTTCTAACCATATTTGACAATTTGAATTTGCAATTACCATCTAAAAGGAATCTGTAGACCTCCCATTCCCAATCTGCAGTTGAATGCCCCCCAAAATTTCAGCCTATAAGCCAATACAATAGACCGTTAAAATGTGTTTTACTAATCAACTTCATAATAATATGATAGCACATGACGACGTGAATAAGATATCAACCCACATCCGGAGAATCTTGATACTCTCCATTACACTAACCGAGATTCCATTACAGACTTACATGCTGTCATTTACGATGTAAATCGCAGGCCTATGTGAAGTCAAACCTACCACTTGAATTGGCTTTCAAAAATAGGAGGGGCATTTAAATTGTAAAAATTTCACCTCACGTGGCAAGCATATATTAATGAAGAACCCAGCTCTACTAAACTGCAAAATAGGAGGAAAATTTGAATTGTAAAACTGACATCCTTTAACCTTTAAACCATTAGTTTGCTTGCCATGCTAGGAGGAAGCATCTTAAGTGTGTAATGGACCTCTCCACAGCATTGGTGTAATTGAGAGGATCTTAAGCCACAATCCTCCAGAAACGGATAGGGCGATGGGAGCTTTAACCCCACCAGTTTTTATTGCCTAACATTTTTTCCCAAGTCCAATCAATGCTAACATCAACAAAGTGCACAAGAATAAAACTTACAAAATATGGAATCATACGTATATATCAATAAGTCCCAGTGGGGTCATTGGTTCATGACCACTACCCTACGCAATTAAACATTTCCTAACCGAGAAAATGCAGATTCCAAGATTTTTCAATGCAAGCGTGACGTCATAGAAAACACGGGTCTCCCATGCAGATAGCTCCGCTGGATTAGCAACCAAGAGCTCAGTATCTGGTCCAGGATTACCATAGATATCATCACTTAAATGAGGAAGCCAAACAAAACATGGATAGGGCATGAGTATGTGTGTGGGGAGAGAGAGAGAGAAAGAGAGATGCAACACCAACATTTCCAGCAGAAATCAGTTCATGTAACCTTTTTTTAAACTGGGACCGAGACATCAAATTGAACGGCCCATTTTATCATGCAACGTCCAGATGTATCGTTACATTGTTCAAGACTTCTAAAGCAAGTCACAAAACAGATTTGACGGCCTTGTATCTCCATCAAAGTATGTTTTCTTGAGTAAACAGCTTAGAACAGACCGAGCTAGATACATTTTCCGAAGTTTACATCTTTACCGCGGTAAGAAAATCCAGGTCGTGGAGAATCATAATCTGCGTTGGCTGACAACATTTGAGTCTCAAAACTTTGAATGCATAGGGCTGGTTATTCAAATTGGTGGATACAAATTGAGGTTATACTAATGATGACTCTGCCGGTTCAGTTGCATCATACGACACTAAAATGCAGTGCACTCTAATTATGATCGACATACTTCTAGCCATGCGTGGATCAGTCAGCATTCACCAGCAGGTAAGCCCCAACTATTAAGAAGGCAAGTCTGATAACGATTATGATTAATAGTCATAAAGAAGCACACCTGGTAGTTGGGGAAGTCACTTTCTACAGCTGCTTCAAAATGAGTAAGGAATTTATCAAGCCCGTGACTACCATTTAGCACTGGGAGGTTGAGAACTTTTGACATTGATCAGATCGCCTGCCCCTCATTTTGCAGAAGTGTTATCAAACCTACTCCAACACGGAAGCCTTTAACAAGAGACCCAAATGTTTTTACCTGTGTGGCCGCTCAAAACAGTTGTATGTTTACATCGGATAAAAAAAACGGATTGACACAAAATGCAATGCAAACCAACATAAGAGTTGCTTAACTTCAAAACTTACTGCTAACATGGGACCATGTGGGCTTGTGCTCCCTACTGACTACTTATACTCTCTCCGTCCCTTTTTTGAATATAAAATCCTGTCCAACCCAAAAATAACAGTAAGGAATCATAGGGTATGAGATTATCAAGCAGAAGAAACATGAGAGTTAAGCCTAATTACTGCACAAAAAACCATGAGCACAATCTTAGATGAAGGTGATAACTTGGAATGAGCTATTCTCCAGTCATAGTTTGGTTCTGGCATATCAATTTCCAAAAAAATTCTTTTAGCATTTCAGTTCTATTATTTTAACAGAAATCAGAGTAAGATAGCAAAGATTGTAGAGGCAATATCTTGGATAAATTGTCAAGACATTTATCCAAATTATGCTATTAACATGCTGAGATACCTACAATTAAAGATTAGAATCTCAAACCACCAAACAGTGACATAAAAAAACTTACAGAACTGTTCGTAAAATATCTGAGCTTTTATCTTTTGTAAGCATGAACTTTTCTCAAGCATGTACTTTTCTCTGCACAATGGGGAGAGTGACCAAACAAGAGAAACATGAACTCAGATAGTGCCGAAACAAGGTGAGTCATTGCATTCAAATATCGAATCTTGGCAATATAGAAAAAAGACAGTGAAGACAGAAAGAAGTTGGTTAACCTTCATCAATCTCTTCCTTATCCCAGCAGACATCCAAATATCATAAGCCTTCTTATAGTCTTGCTTCTGTAATAGAAATGTAAAAAGCCATTTTTGATAAGTGAGGCTACAGGTCAAAGATGCAAATAGCCGCAAATACAGAATTGTGACTTTAAGTTATTTGTCAATTACAGATATTGGAAGCCTAAACATGAATCACAATTCACAATTGTGACAAACAAAACTTTTCAATTTGTTGCTTGCCTTGAATTGTTCATTTCCAAAAGTCTTCCCAGAATCTACAGCATTCATCCACCAAGACAGCTCGTCAGGGTTGTTATCCAGGTCAACCGGCCAATCAGGAAAGATATCACCATCGTTGAAAAAATTAGTTATCCCATTATCTGCCCCCTCGGAAATTTCTCCACAATCATTTCACTAGTTGTAACATGATCAATCGAGCGAACCACTCCCATGCCCCTAATGACCTTCCCAAACACAACATGCTTCCCATTTAAATGAGAAGTACGGGTTGTTGTGATGAACAGAGACCCATACGTGTCAGGACCAGCATTCACCATCGAAAAACATTACTTTTCTTTCATGTTTCATTTTGATACTTTCATCTTCAAATATCAATCCGTAGATAGATTCTCCCCCAGTGCCACCACCTGCGGAAATATCTCGACCTTGTGCCATAAAGCTTTTGATAACTCGATGAAAACAAACTCCTTGAAATTTTACAAACCATTGTAAGAAAACAACACCGAAAGAGCCCCAAAGGAATTGTATAGTTCCATGGTAACTCCACTAATAAAAGTATTAATATCTCAAACCTAAACTAATACATACACCAAGATGAAGTTCATTAAAATAGACATAGAAAAATCATACAATTAATTAACAGATATAATTTCGCAATCCAAATTGGGCTTGCACATTTTGTCTTCGTAATCGCAGGTTAGCTCTACTAAGTTAATGTCAGTCACATAATCAGATTTCTTGTACAGAACTTATCTCATCTGAAGCATTCTTATCATCAAATCCTGTAGCCTACTGGTGCTTATCAATTTACAGCATTGGATAGTGAAATGAATATATACGTGCAAGATCCTTGAACTCTTCTGGACACAAAGGTATTCTAAGTGAAGATCACAGAATATATTAGCCACTTACATATCACTTACATCAAAGAACATTGTGTCAAGGTTTACAACAAAGATGAGGGCATAGCCGCTTAGGTACACAACTCAAATCAAGTTCAATTATTTAGCCATTTACTCTATGCTTCATTTTTTAGCAACATACAACTCTATCAATTGTTCTTTGTGAGGCTGGACCGAATGAACCACCCAATTGAAGTATATGAAAAAGTTAGTGGTATTCGTTCGTATTTGACGAGTAATCGAATTATTTTAATTCCTTTTCATTTATTTAGTTCTTCCGCGTCCCATGGTCTGCCTTCGTGTGCGGTTCCTTGCTTATGCGTTGATGAGATCCATTTTTACTTTGTAATGACTTTGCCTATGTTAACATAAGCTTGTTAGGGGTAAACTCATCTCCCCATGTCCCCCCAAAATAGGGCGTCTATGGAATATCTTGGACAATTAATTCATCTTTCCTTTATTTTGGGTGTTTTGCTAATGCATTTGAGGACTAAATTCATTCGAGCATATAATCAAACACTTGGTGCAGAACAAATTTTAAAGGAGGGCTTCATTCTTAAGTAAAATAGTTTCGGGTTGTAGATATTTAACGCCAAACCCAAAATAAACAACCATTGCTCAAACCAAGACAATTGTGTAAAAGCAAAGGGCGAGAATTCACGATCTAAATCTCACCTTTGATCGACGTACAACAATGAATTGAAAACTCTTCCGCAATCTGCAATCAAATGTGAAACCAATAGATAAAAAATTCAAATCAACCCTAGAAACGCAGAATCTGCAGCATACCTTTAGTTTAATTAATCGAACTTAAAAAAAACTAACCGAGAGAAGAACGAGAAACGGAAGCAAGGAAATTGCACGAGTGCTCCTCTCTAAAAAAATTCAAATCAACCCTAGAAACGCAGAATCTGCAGCATACCTTTAGTTTAATTAATCGAACTTAAAAAAAACTAACCGAGAGAAGAACGAGAAACGGAAGCAAGGAAATTGCACGAGTGCTCCTCTCTATTACGGAGTACTCACGAAAACCTTGTATCCCCTTCTTCAATGAGAAAAAGACTCTGCGCTTCAAATCAAACAGCACCCATCGTACCAATTCTCTTTATCGCCGAAAGTGAACCATTTTCGGCTCAAAGTACCAATGCCGCTCGAATAGTAACCCTTCCAAAGTCTACAATTTAGACGCCCTCTAGATCCTCCTTCCTCCAGCGCGACTTGAAGGGAAAGCAAAAAAAACGAACAAAGTACATCTTCATTGCATCGACCTAGCCGCTGATCTACCCAGGAAGCTGACTGGACTTGGCTCAAAGGCAAAGTGGCAGACAAAACCACTGCTCGGCCTTCTCCCTTATTATGTATAGGTATAGAAATTGCAATCAAACCAGCTGTATAGGAACTTTGCATTTTTGTTAAAACCTGTATAATCAGCAACTAATATTTTCAAACCCAAAGGTGAGACAAAAATTGTTTGAACATAAGATTCAAAAAGGCAAGCTTTGAGCAGATATTTACCTTAACCACAACTACGCTTGAACACAACAATTATATGTTAAAGAGACAAACCGTAGATTCAAATGCTAATTCCAGAACTATCCCTGATAGATCAGAACATAACAAAATTGGAAAGCTAAATCTACTCACTCACTCGTCAAGATTAATCGCGGCATCACCAAGAAAAAAAACAAAAAACACATTAATCAATCTACAGATTTAATGAATGAAGACAATAATCCATACCCAAAGCGCAAGTGCCACGAACCGTTCAATAAATGACAAATACATTATTGTCAATGAAAACCATAGATTGACCAAGAAGCATGTCCTAATTGAGAATTTACCAAAAAGTATGAAATGAGTTTCACATACTGGGTTTACATCGATTTTTCCTGTTTCATTTTTTTGTACCTGCCTTCAATGGGCACATGAAAATCATCAAACGAATCCAAACTGAAACAAAGCAAACCACTTACACCATGTGGCCCAAGTAATTGTAGAATTTATTCACCCTTGATTCAGAACTTAATAGTTCATTGTATTAGTCATAGCATAAAAACCCGTAACAATGAGACAATTTCAACACAACAATTATAGAAAATTTTGTAATGCAAGAGAAAACACATCTTTTGCCCGGACCCTAACCTTTAAAGGGATAGAGCATCTACAATATCCATTCAATGCATAAATGGAAGACTATCTAAGTCTATAACTAAAGCAGGTTATTAGTCACATCTTTCAACCGAAATAGACAACAGGAGCCCGGAAACTGAAGACATGTCACAATTTATTTTTTGATATCAAGTTTATAATTTTATTGTCAAGTGTTTTAGTGAGAGAACCTAATTATTGTTTAAGGGTTAAGTGACACGTGAAGAAGCCTAAGCTCTACAAAACTCCAATTTTGTATTAAAAAAACAACTTATAAATTGGAAGTCACGAACTAAATGAATAAATGTGGAGTTCTTTTAGGCAGCCATAACTTCTTCCTTTCTTTTTTGGTCTAACTATAGGATTTATTAAATAAAGGGGAATCACCGGAGTTCTTTCATTTCAATTAGGCAGTGGGATTTTTCTTCGCCATATGAAGTCTGAAAGTTATGTATTGCCCAATTCTGTAACAACAAGAAACCAAAATATATTTTTCAATGAACTTGTACAAACCACTCAATCAATACAACAAATCAATACGTATATATAGGTCTCTGATATATATATACACACACACGTACATACATACATGATACATATGTATATATAGGAGCCAGTTCAAGGAAACACAAAACAAAGATAGTTTATCTCAGGCTTTCAAACCAAGGGCTGAGATTAAAACTTTAAAATTATACACTCCATCTCCTCCTCTCCGTCCCACACTCCCACCTAATCTCCACCTCAATTCACTACATATATCGATTTGTACAGTACATCCGTTCCAAATACTACTACAGGAAATTGGGTCCAAGATCAAAGAAACAAGACCCTTTGGGTACTTTTTCAAATCTTCAACATTGCAAAGGAAAATATGGAGAGATCAAATTCTTCCTGCGATTGAAACCTCATTGTTGTAATTCCAGCAAAACTCATCCCTTTCAGACAATGATTCTGAATCTCTGATGCTAATTTTGACTTCGACCCATTTGCTCTGTATCAACCCAATCGATCTTTTATGAGACCCTTCCTAATCTGTCTTCTATGTCTATTTTTTTACCGGCAAAAACCAAGGGGAGTTCTATAGATGGGGTCGCCGCAGATGGATTTGAACCATGGGTATGTTATGTTGTGTGTGTGTGTGTGTGTGAGAGAGAGAGAGAGAGAGAGAGAGAGAGAGAGATGGGGTGTACAACTTTAAATAATCTCAACAGTTGGTTTGAAAGGCTGGGATGAAGTGTCTTTTTTTGTCTTTTTTTTGTCCCTTGATTTGTTGTATAGGAGAGAGATAAGACTTGATCCGAGCAGTTATATATATAGTTTTATGAAAAAGTGCTTGGATCAAGCACTTCCCGATCTCTTTTTTTTTTTTTTTTTGTGATTCCTTACGGAACCATTAAAAACATGTCTTAAACACATTAAACGGTGTTCGCCGTAGGAAAGTAAGGGATACGTTACGAGAATCTGGCTGTATATGTGCGTGTGTGTTTATATATATGTATTTATTATTTTAGTATTATATAATTTATACTTATAATATACACATACACAAATACAAAATGAAAAATATTTAAGCATCATTGCTTTTGACTGCCACCTCAGTGTGTTGGGCACCCACACATTATTATCGTCTTAGTTTTCTTCTTTCGGCAAGTATCCAGATTATTATCAGTTTGACTCTATATAACCAATCAATGCAAAACTTTAGGACCGTGCAAGTGACGCACTACTTTTTAAGTGCTTGAGAATGTAATTTTACTTCTTCCCAGAAAACATCTCAAGCACCCACAACTGATTAGGTAACTTCCATCAAGAAGTAATGGATACTCATGTACTCGTTATTCAAAGAATCAAATCAACAACAATTTCCATCCGAAATGCATGGAAACCTTGCTGTTTAATCACACATGCAAACTTGATACCCAAAAGAAAATGAAATGAATAGGAAAGTATTTTCAGGAAAAAAAAGCTCCAGGGACAGCCTTCTTTGCTTTATTTTACATTGTATAATTTACTCCAACTTCACACAGGCAGCATGCACGAAAGGAAAAAAATAAACCCAACACCTCACGACGGACTCAGGCATCAGAAAATGGCATCCCATTGTTCCAATTGTGGTAAAGTAACTTAAATATGGAAAGCAATCATCAAATTCTTTTGTTCAGCTTGCCACTATGCTTCCAAGAATCAATACATAATAAAACTACAGTCACAAAAGAAAAGACAAACATGCAGACAACTTATTTTTCCCTAGAGGTAAGGAGAAGCTATTTTTCTTTTCACAGTTCCTATTTTTGATTAGCACCTCATAGGTTCTATTATATACACAAACAAATGAAAAAACTCAATTATGAAGTATGTCAATTGAGCAAGCGACTTAAAAAGCTACCTGATTTGGCTTCTTTTGTAAGGTCATCGTCTTTGGGAAGGAAAACCATTCCAACACCAGTGTGCAGCTTATCAAAGGAAGCAATCCCTTGCTTGTTAGCCCAATTGTCAAAGAGATCCCATGGGATTGACGTCATCAATCCTGAACCATCACCATATTTCATGCTCACCGTATGTTTCACCCCTATGAAGTTGTAAACTTGTAATTCCATGGACCGGTATCCGGAACCTGGGGGGGGGGGGGGGGGGGGGGGGAAGGCCACAAAATAATCAAGTTCAGTAATCAGAATCACAGGAGAATGATTTAAGACTCTACTTGGGTACATCTGGGTTTTAAATGAAGTGATTTGTGGCTCCTATTGAATGAAGGAGATTTGATAGTCAGATAGTCGAGTTAAAAAATTTGGACATTTTAATTTGGGAGCTTTATCAAGTCGATTTTATGCTTGTTTTAGATCGGGGATTTGGGGAGGAGAAAGAAAAGTGAAGGGAAACGAGAAAACAGAACCGCTTTACAAATCCCTTCACCTTCCTTCTCATTCACAAATCCTTCAATAGCCCCAACTTCCAAACACAGACCAACTATAGATGCACGCAGCACAAAATTGCAAACAAGTGCACTGTTCCTAGGCTGGTAGAAATAATTTCCTGTTCTTTTTCATATTCCCTTTTTCCACATTTTAAAGAACAGCCCTAGCTGAAGACACTCACCATATAGAAACCAAGGAAGCGATCACTTAGGAGCATCTGGACCTCGTAATGAGTTGGTAAATAGCCAGGAGGATTGCTTCCATTGTCTTTGTTGGCACGTCCCCATTCATAACCCGTGGGGGTAAGTTTATATGCAGTCAATGAACAGGAACCCGGTGTGAAGCTACAAGTCAAGATAATGCACCTCTCCCCTTCCCATTGCTTGTTCTTCTCTAGGATCCGAGCATGGCTAGTTAGATCCTGCAACAAATAACTCGTTCAGCTGAGAGGACAAATTAAGGCATAGGAACTTAGGATCAAAACCTAGTTTCTGTACCTTGTTTCTGTTAACCAGAAAAAAGCGTTTTAGAAGCATACTGAAAACAAATCTGGAACATAATGGAAATGTCGAAGGAGAATGCATGAAAATCTCATTATTGGATATTTCAGACAGTGATCTTCCTGTAAGTTTGATAGAATTTTGAAGTTCTTAGGCATGTGTGTGTGACCAGTTGATATAGGAAATTCAGGATGCCACGAATGTTTAGTTATGGTCGCCTAGAAAAAAGAAACATTTCGGTCATTTTGATGGAGGAACATAATGGAAAATTTTGTTTAGCAAAATCTGATTCAAAAACTTACAGGCCAACATAGTACAGCTAGGAAATCCCTACATGACATTCAATCTATAACAGACAACAGAAAGTTGAAAATAGGACGGAAAAGTAGAAACCTGCGGTGACAATTGAGGAAGCTCATTTGGCTGAGTGTGCATCCATCCTAAAGGCTCCAAATCGTTTAGGAAATCATTTTCGGGAAGAGCCGATGGGAGATGCACCAACTGATGAGTACCCCATTGAGGTGGCATCGCAATACAACGAATCTCCTTAACCTGAGGATTGTCTGGAGGACTGACGCCATACAAGTACCCTGCAATTTGAGTCCGTAGATCTGCAATGCATATGAACTTCTTCAATATGTTTTTGGGCATGATATATGTATATCCCGTTTCCTGCATCATTAGATGTACTTAATGTAAGCAAATACCGATCATCAGGATTCTTATTTTAATCTCAAAGACAAGACATCAATTAGTACCTTTATGTCCTCTGAATTCACATATATATGATTTACTCGGAGATAAAGATTTGTCGCTGAAATTGCTCTCACACGCCAATCGGTTTTAGAGCCAAATGCATTTTGTTCGTAGGGACTTGTGGTAGTGACAATGAGCTCATCACCGTGAACATTTGTTGTCCTTGTAGTGACTGCAGTAAGTTGACTTGCTTCTTTTGCCTACAATAGTAATTTGATTACATCATCAGTTCTAATCTGTGCCCACATCAACAAAATATCCATTCTGAATTTCTATTAAAAAGAAAAGCCTCCACAGATTTAAAAGATCACAAAAAGAAAGTACCTGTTTCTCAATCTCTGCAATTTGTTGCCTTTGTTGAGAGGGTGGAGTAATCTCAGCTCCAAGTATTATATCACGAATCTCAGATTGCGTTAATGCTGATGTGTTCACATTGTTCTTTTTCGCATAGTCTGAAAGTATAAGATCTCTCAAAGCAACCTCAACCTGCATAAGCAGTGTGTTAGTGTCCATCACACAAATCAACCATCAAACCAAAAATAAATTAAGAAGCAATGTAGTCATTTGTGCTCTTTAGGTAACTCCTAAAGAGCGCAAACACAACCTGTAAGTAAGGGCATGGCTAAGACACGAATACATGTTCATATTACTATTTTACATTATGAAAAATCACAGTAAACAAGAGCAACTAAGATTACCATTTCTTTTAAATCTGCCTTCCGCAAAGTCCTACAGAACTGATGCTCAGAACTGGAAGCTTGGAACGGCGCTGGTAAATAAGATGTAACGAATGGACCTGCCAGCAAACATCAAATTCCCAGAGTTATTTCTGTATAATCGTAAATAATTATATTATGCCCTGCATATTATGTTTTCTCAGCACGAAAACTTACATTCGTCCACGTTCATAATTGCTGCAACTGAGCCATGAACCTGACTATCAAGTCCATTGTTGATCAATTCATGCTTCACCTGCGAGCCTTCTTCACCAAAAATAAATAACTCAAACACATGGCGTCGAACGGAAGCAAGAGCATTGTGTAATTCTTTCCCAATTTATGGTTAAGAGCAACAGTGTACCATCCTTTTGTAAGTTGTTGATTTTCAACCTCAACAATGTAACTGCATTTTCCACCGTTTACTGTCACCATCATTTCAGATGGCGCAAATATAAATGGGCCGAACTCTGCAGGAATCACCTACACATACACATAAAATACTGTCCTTTTAACCAGTCATGTACATAACTCTACCACCATCTGCAAGACCAAAGTTTATTTGCAAATAACACGAAGGCTTACACCACTTACCACTATCATAGTATCATGTATTGATGAATACGCCTAATAACAGATACAAACCAACAGGGCTGATACTCTGCATCATAAAGTATAACCAATCAATTGTTCCTAGAATGCTACATATTACACAGTGAATGAATTCTAGCTTCAACCTCTTTACACGATGTATAAAAGGCAAATTATAATGGTTCCAACTACATTTTTAAAGGAGCGCTACACAATCTGATATTCCAATGATCACTCATAAAGTCTACCATGCCTAGGAGGGAGGACCAAAAGCACTTTTTTGCACCTTTGCTTTCTCAAATTTATATCTCAAGGAACATTAACCAGGTGCAAAGACAAAAAAGGAAGATTTCTCAGCCTTTAGAGTTACCTATGCAAGCAATGCTAGGGACACATCCAATTTTATCTCCATTCCATCCCTATCACAAGTGAAGGTGCGAGGTGGGGCCTTTTAATAGTGTTATGGGTCTCACCTTCACTTGCGAGAGGAATGTAAGGATGATGTAAAATAGGACGTGAACCTACCATTGCTGGGCATATTTTGACAAACAGTACTTATTCCTAATTAGTATCGGTGTCATTCCTAAGCCCAACAGACATAGTTTCTGAAATCAAGCAAAAGATTAAGAGGCTGTTTGAGCAGAGAACAAACCAGAGGCTGCATACTGCAAACGAGGCAAAGTCGGAAAGCATTTTAAAGAAACCTCTGATTGATCTTCAACGTTGAACACCATAATAACAAGACCACAATCACTACAACACCTGCACAACATGCTGGAAATGAGTATAATTGTGTTTTGACTTACTAAATAAAAGTATGGAATCGGCCCTATTTCAATTGAGAAAGCTTCACCAACACGTGCAATATCTTGGGAAAAACAAGCATGAACAAAACATTTACCTCTGTGTAGACTCGGCGCAATTGACATTAGATATCAATAATTAAGTTCCTAATTAAAGTATTAAGAGCGTAAGAAATTGAAATTGAGTAGCCCGCCAGCCTTCCCGGTAACGTGAACTCCCTTTAATGCTACTACATCGGTTAGCCTTATAAATTAGTAGTCTTTGATTAAACTTAATTAAATCCTCATTATGCCCTAAGTTCCACTCCAGCAGATTGTAGGAATCAAATTTAAATCTGAAAGACTGAAGTAGGTAAACCCCAACTGAAACTGTAATAGAACGCCACACTTGCTATCACCAATAGTTTAGCTTTCAAGGTTTTGACTGGTGTTTTTTTTTTTTTTATAACCATTTTATAGAGCAAACAAACTCAACAAACAGAGCAAATCTTTACACCAATAGATTGCCCTGATAAACCAACCAAACATGAAGCAAACCTACCCACATGTTATGGCCTAAAAATCCTTGGACTTTACTGGCTTAATTAAACGAAATCAAAAAAGTGTAGCGAGAGAGAGAGTAACCAAATAAATGAACGTAGACAGAGAGTAAAGAGAGAGAGGTACCTGTTCTTTTCTTTGTCGGACGCCAAATGTAGCCGGAAGTGTTGAGTCGATTCAAGGGTTTTCTGCGACTGCGAGTATCTTCTAGGGTTCGAAAAAAAAAAAAAAGTATCTGAATTGGTCAAGAGCATCACTCGGAGATAGCAATCCAGAGAGAGAGAGAGAGACATGGAGGGAGAGATGTTACGTCCAAACACCTATATCAGAGTTGAGGGGTTAATCTTGTCATTGTGTAGCTGCAGTTGAGGGATATTCTTGTAATTGTGTAGTGCTGCGGTGGTTACAAAGTTAGTTAGAGCATTGAGGAGGGAATTCCAGTTGTAATTCAGTGGTAACAACTAGCTATAAATACTCTGTAAAGGGAAGGGAATAGCATGTGAATTTTACGTGAATAATATCAATTTCTCTCTCTCTTCTCTCTCTCTCTGTCTCTCTCTATTTCCTGTGTTTTCCTTTGTATCTTCTTCCCCAACCATATCAAGAGAGAGAGAGAGAGAGAGAGATACCTGATGAGGGATTGAGGAAGCGAAACTCTTGCGAAGCTCAAATTTCAGCATCTAACTGCCTTTTATACTCCCTTCAACAGTGAAGCGCCGTTTCTACAGTGTCTAAACGCGATACAGTCGTCCGACTGTCCTTCACAGGGGCGACGCTACAGTGCCGAGAGCGGGGTCAACCGACCCACGGAAAAAAAAAAAATTACTACTATTATATTAAATTTTTTTCAATAATTCATAAATGACCCCCCTTAAAAATTGTGCTGACCCCACTAGATTATTTCTCAGCTTCAGGTACTGTTCCAACGGCGCTGGACTGTTCTTCAAGACTGTTGCTACGGTGATAAGGCAGAGATCGTACAAGCAAACCAAGCGCTTGCATCTCTCCTTCCTCTTTCCTCTTTACTGAGTTGCCCGAACGAAGAAAGGCTACAACCGCCTTCAATTCAGCCGAAGTACCGTGTTACCCCTATACTTTCGAAATATTTCACTTCTGTCCCTGCCCGAAAATCTGACCGGACTTCACCCAAAGGCAAAGTGGCAGACGAAATGGGCCAAATGGCTGCCTGCCCTTCCCTCTTTTTATGTATAGGTTAGAAATTACCCTTGGTTTTTATTATACCCAAGAGGGTGCAGTTCCGTTTCTCTCAATATGAAAAAAAGGATTTCCCTTTCTCAATATGTAAAAAAGGATTTCATACTCCACAAACCGAGTGAATGAAAAATTAGGTAATAGCCTGAGTCAATAACGAGGTGACAAATATGACTAGTTATTTAAGGTGGTCGATCTACAACGGTTAACATCATTAGTTGGTATGTAATGATTACCTAATAAAGATTATGAAAGTGCTATATAAATAAAATAGAGGTAAAATAAGGAAGAAAACAAAAAAACAAAAAATTCCCTGGTTGTGTACTTGTGTTTCATGGAGGCTCGAATGTACAACCTCCGGATGAGGCGCAAGCAGCATGCGCTAACCAGCTTGGCTACAGCTTGTTACGACTAGTATTGGTAAATAAAACATAGATATTATGACAGATACACAAGAAATTACTATTATTTTTTGGTTGTCCTAACCCAAGCCAGAGGCTTGTTAGGCTTACCTGGCTGGCCCTCACTATTACACAAGGGATTCCCATTAGTGTTGACAAAAATTCCATTCTTTACGACCACAAAAAAAGAAGAAGCTAAAACCGCATAAAAGTAAGCGACAACAAATGAGTGGCTAGATTCCAGAATTTACCCAGGAAAACTCAAATGAGCTTAGAAACAATACCCAGAATTTCCAAACGAAACTCCACCACTCATTTGAGTTTTCTGGTAAATTCTAGGTTTTCTTCATTTGGGTTTTCTTTCTAGGTTTTGTTTATGGACACATAGCATTTCTGTAAAACCAGTACTTATGTTCTTTAGTACTCTTTTTGATATTTTTTATATTATTACTTTCTAGGGTGTTTACAACCAGTTTTTTTTTTATTATTTCAGATAATGTTCGCAACCAGTTTGGGGGCAATTGCCCTTAGTGTTTTCCATAACAAAAGGATGCATGCATGGGTTACGGTAGTTGCTACCATCTTGTCAATGGTTAACTTCGGTGCAGCGATTGGCGCCGCGACGTGTATAGCCCGCCAGCGACTTGCGTCGTTGAAGTAGCCGGTTATACTTTTGCAAATAAGAAAGGCTGAACTCAGCAAAGATGTCGAAACACTTGTGAAAGGGTTTGTTGAACAGAAGATCTACCTCTCCATTTCCCACGATCAAACAACTACCAAGCGTCCACGTCACGAGCAAGGGCAAGAATTCTACTTGGTGGCAAAAAACTCAGCCAAAGTCCAGTCAATAGTCTCTTCTTCGGCCCACAGGGAAGATCTTACAAGTTGCTACAAAACCACCATGTGGAGTTATAGCGTTGTAGCACTGGTTGTTCTTATGGTGGTATGGCGTTGTGGCCAGGTTACGCCAAAGCACACCAATGACGCCAGCCACAAGAACAACCAGTGCTACAACACCATAACTCCACATGGTGGTTTTGTAGGACCTTGTCAAATCTTCACTGTGGCCCGACGAAGAGAGTATTGACCGGACTTTTGCTGAGCACTCTATTTCGAAGTAAAATTCTTGCCCTTGCTCGTGACGGGAACGGGTGGTAGTTGTTTGATACTTGTAAATGGAGACGTAGATCTTGCGGTCTTCGAATCCTTTCACAAATGCTCGGACATCTCTTTCAAGTTGAGCGTTTCTTACCCGGAGAAGTATCACGGGCCACTTCAATGACACAAGTCGACGGTGAGCTATACAGATCCCGGCCACCATCGCTCCACCGAAGCTAAGCATTGACACGATGGTAGCAACTACCATAACCCACGCAGGCACTCTAATGTTGTGGAAAACACTAAGGGCAATCGCCCCCAAACTGGTTGTGAACATTATCTGAAATAAATAAAAAAATTGTTTGTAAAACACCATAGAAAGTAATATTATGAAAAATATCAAAAAGAGTACTAAAGAACATAAGTACTTCTTTTACAGAAATGCTATGTGTCCATAAACAAAACGTAAAAAGAAAACTCACATGAAGAAAACCTAGAATTTACCAGAAAAGTCAAATGAGCTTCAAGGACTAGCTCCTCCATACATTCGCCCCGGTAAACTTGCAACGCAGCAACCTTCTCATCCAGTATGGCCTTTAGATATTCTTAGTGGGGAATGCTACAACAAGACCAATCCCAAATGGAATTATCGCTCAAGGTCCTAGTCTTCCTTATCAAATCCCTCAAGTAACCCGACGGCTCCTGCTACACAAGAAGATTAAATACATTTAAATGGCATTACCAAAATGATTGCCACCCTCTTGGTAAGAAAAATAGGAGGGTAGGGTTCTGGCATAGAGGTAGCCGTTAAGACATAAAATGCACGTAACTTCTTTAGATGAGTTGTTTTCGTATCTTTTCATTTTCAATAAAATACATGTCCACAGTTGCCATCATGTCTATAAGTCCTCCTATGTCTCTGGAAGCACTATCATTTGCTTTTTCTTTTTTCGAACACAAATAGTATTAAAGAACCTCGACTAAAAATTAACCAACTTATGCCTCCAACAGCACTCTCGAGTCTCAAATGCGATATCTCTCATTAAATCTTTATAAGTTGGAACATGCCCAAAGTTTTATTTTAATTGAGTATAAAGATGAAGATTACATACTTCTATGGCTCTCACGCACCTAATGCTTCTGCAACGTGCATGTTAGACCCTCAGCAGATACAAAGGGTGTCAATGAGCTTATAATAAGATGGTAATGATTGCATTATTTGCAAGCTTGTATCAAGAAACCACCAAATCAAGCCATTTGTGGTGCAAACCACCGGTTTTTGTTGGCCCCATCGAGCGTGTTTTAAGACCGCTCACACATAATAATCTAAAAAATACGTGTGTTGGTGGGAGGTTGAGACCTGCAAATGACTCGTTATTTAGGATCCTAAAATTAATCGAGGTCTAACAACTGCCCAATTAGAAGGCAACATTACCATAAATGTGAAACCCTAAGGTACCAATTAATGCTACTAACTCAGTATTTTAGAATCACAACGGCTTGAAGCAGTGAAAAAACCCAACCAGGAAATTAAATTAAAGCCCTCAAGGAAACCCAACCAGAAGATACTCGACCAGGAAAATTCCATCCTTCCCATCTCCCACAGACATATCAGTACGAAATATCCCAATTCATGAATCACTTTAGACAAAAAGAAGACGATACACCATCTGTGAACTCAAGAAAAAAAAAATCACCTTTTGTATTGGAGGATACTTTAAGTTGGTACATGCAAGCTAGACATCCTCAAAGGTCATGACTTTGTCGTGTCGTATCCGACTTGTATGAATTATTGGCTTTTTTAAGTTGGACCATGATATTATTCACTTTTACTTATCTAACACTTAGTAATTTGTGCAGTTGCCTACACTGTATCAAAAAAGAAGCAATTGTTATCTCACAAATATATTACTGATCAAAATACTTCATACAAACAAAAACTTTGACGAATAAATAAAAAAAGTCTCCCATGCATATATGCAAACGTTTTGTCCTCCTCATTGGATTGATGCCCAAAGGACTAACACCTAAAATTAAAGGAGAAGAATATGTGTAGCACAAGATTTCAGGAGATACACGCATATATAAAAATGTCGTTGAGCAAATGTAAACAACATAATTTATTAGAAGGAAAGTTTAAAACCAATAAGAAAAGACTATGAATTCTGTTAGCCTTTCAAAACGACAAGAGAAAAGAGTACCATGAAAGTATATTTCAAATATTGGGTTCCAGTCACTTAAAACCACTTGGCGAGACGAAAGTCATGGTATAAGGAATGATAATGTCACAAAAACTGAAAGCTGGCAAATTGAGAATTTTCTTCACCCCTACTCCACTAATTTGTTTGAGTGTGTTCTGACGCATATTATATCTAAATAATCTGAATCCTCCTCTTGATAAATAGCATTTAAGCAACAATTCATCATCTTGGATGTCCAGACGGGTTACACGTGAAATCGAAGGAGCAAACTTGAATGGGTTACGTTTCACGTCCAAGTGAAGGTTGACCAAGTATCCTTCCTCCCAAATCCAGTTTTCATAATCCTTCAACACCCACACATAGATAAACTTATTTTCAGACACATAACAGAAAGCTAATTTCCCTTGCCTTTCAAAGATATAGTAATTATCATGCTCAATCTCTGAAGAACAGTTCTTTCCTGGATAAAGCATATGGCGAAATTCTTCAGGTTCCATGTTAAATATCATGACTGAATTGCTGCAAGCGGGATGGTGACCAACTTCATTATGTTTAAACATCCAGTGCAAGGCTCCATTCAAAATTGTCGGGCAAGAAAAAGATGCTGGTCGATAAGAAAAGTCATCAAGTTTCCTCCACAATTGGCTTCCCAAACTGTATATAAAGTATCTGAACTGAATGCCCTCCTTGTGTATGAAAAGCAACCTATAATCCTTTAAAATTGGATGGAAGAAAAACCCACATACTGCAGAGTCTGCACCTGATTGAACCGGATTCCTTATGCATACTTTTTCCCCTATAAGAGGATTGTAGACAATAGATATATTAGGAAACTCCTGACCAAACACAAGCAATCCGTCGCAAGACCCACAAAGACGTGGCTTAAACGACGCTTCCAAATGTGTAAAATTGGCACCCATTTTCTTGAACATCTTATTCGCTTTAGCTCCCTCGTCCAAAATAAACACATCCAACATCTTATCAGAAACTTTTTTGGACAACTTTTTTGTCCCTTCAGGGCCATACGATTCAACTTGGACGAGAAGAACTGAAGTAGCTCTCTTAAGATGCATTTAAACAAAATTAGATGTGGAAGTTAATGCTAACCACTGCTTGCATACCCTTCGACATTCCAGCACACAATCTCCCGGGAGCTGGCATCGGAAGTTTGAGAGATCAGTGAGGTTTTGAGTTAGCAATGTAGGAGATAGGAGATACAGTGAGAAAGTAGTGAGGTGAGACCTTTCACTTTTAAAGCTTATCCCATCCTCCATAATTGTAAAGCTTATCCCATCCTCCGTAATTGTTCCTGTTGCATCCGTGGAGTATCCGATTTTGAGAACCACGTAAATATCTTGTGTTTGCGTTTGTTTGTTTGGCTCAGTTTTCATCGATCCCTTGGGGCATAACATAATCTACACAATACACACACACACATACACACACACATGCAAAATGGCCCAATGGCAAGGTTGGGGGTGAAGGCAAACCAATACTGTTTATGTACCAAGGGAAGCCGGATGTGAGGTCCCGTATTGTACATCCTACGAATAATTGTATTTTGAAATACATTGACCAAAATAATGTGTTTAAAGAACAATTAACGACAACTGTACATATTTTGAAATTGGTACTCCAAAATAAATTCCATTCCGCTCATGTAGCTATAGTTATTCAATTAACTTGTTTTTTTGTTGTTTTTTTTTACATGTTTTCCTCATTGAGCTCCTCAATATCAACATCTGGATCAAATTTTTGGGCTCATAAACTCTAAAGTACATTCGAAGGACAAATTAACATCTGAAACTTCGTATAATTATTTTTTCATAAGTTGGATTTACTAAGTAACACATTTAAAAAGAGATGGAGGGAGTAGTAAATATACTTCTAGCCTTCAAATCCCATATGCATGTACCGGATCATATTTCCCTTGTACCAAAACCGATTAGTTGGGAATTATACGGCAGTGAACGGGCTTATCAAATTATTTGTTTCATATCACTAATTAATGGGTTTCTCAAAATTATGTTTTACACATCTGAAAAGGGATCTTGTTGTGAAATTTTTTAGGAAATGGCTACAATACACGCCCCTTATTTGGGTGTACCATATGCACCTATTGTATGGTACAGATTGTGTCACCTCATCAGGAATCGTAACATTTTTTTGTTTTTCGTAACTTTTCAGCAATATGATTCATAACATTTTCTATGATTCGTAATATTTTGGTGTGTCTCGTAACTTTTATAAAAAAATTTGTAACTTTTGCAAAAAAATCGTAACTTTTACAAAAAATTCGTAATTTTTATAGGAGTGTGTATCATACACACCCAAATAAGGGGTGTGTATTGTAGCCTTTTCCAATTTTTTAATGTACTCATAAGCGCATGAATCAGATTGATAGTAAGTGTAAATTAGCGAACATTACCTACAGGGAAAAAAAAAGTTTCAGAATCTACACATGCACTAAGGAATTTTGATTTATTTTTCCTACTTCTCTACGGAGTAATTGGAAACTAATCTCTATTACCCCAAAAAAAAATTCGTTAAGCTTCTTAAACCAACTCATATATGCTCTTCCACGCCTCAAGGTTCAAAACATGAAAAATCCGATGAATCCGTTAGCAGTCAAATATATGCAATACTATAAAATAAATAATTTTATGACCACAATAAATCAAGAGTTTGCATTTAATAACTACAAAACACGAGACCCCTCATGGAGTAAGAACATATTATCACGCAATAATAATAAAACTCCATTGAAGTAACAAGCTTACGAGATAGAGAAGATTTTTTGCTCAAAGCCTTCATTACTTCTTCTCCTTTTGCTCCAGCCCTGTACTCTCCGGTCCTGTGATACTTCCTTTTCATGATCGTGTTGCTGCGGCTTGGTCTCTTATGTTGCGTGGTGGTATATAAATATATAGTATCATAAACCCTCGAAAGAGTCCTCCTTTGCATAAAAAAAACTTTACTTATATGGTCCACTCACAACAACACTTGAATTCAACTCAAACTCAACTACTTTGTTAGTATAATATTAAGAATATTACGTTACCATGTTATTGAGATTTTATTAATGTTAGTATAATATAAAAAAATATTATGTTACCATGTTATTGAGATTTTTTATTTTTTTTTATCTGCAACAACATTTTATTAAAACTCGACAAATGGTACATCGAGAAAAACCATATCCAAGCACAAATGCAAGAATAAGGAAGGCAATATATCTAGCGAGAAATTGAATATACAGCCGAAAAAAGAAAAGAAACAGAGAACTGAAGAGTTATATTATTGTGTTTCCTAATTAGTCAAGGTTCATAGATAACGAGTACCACCTCAACAAAAACGCTCAGCAGTAGAGGAAACACAAATTGTGACCTTTAACCGCTTTCTAGAGGGAAATGTCACACTAGTCAAACATGTTGGTTCTAAGAGAGTGTTTGAGAGCCTTATTTTTAACTTTTCATTTTTAACTTTTTGGCTTTTTGAATTTTTGAGTTATTGTCGGAATGTATTTTGAATATGATAAGAGTGTTTGGGAGAAATGTGCAAAGAATGCATTTTGAAGGTCTTTTTGTTAATCAAAATGAGAAAAGTAGAAAATAAAAAGTCAAAAAACTCTTCTCAGCCTCCTTTTGCATTCTCTTATGTAAACCTAAAAATGAAGAATGAGTTATCCTAGAACTAATTTTCCTTCACATCAGGCAAACACCTAAAACTAGAAAAGCCAATAATGGAAATGCAAAATAGGGGGTCAAACACCCTATAAATAGAACAAGTCAGGGAGATAGTACCAAGGATTAGTCTAGTTGGTTGATGAAGAGCTGCCCCACACAATTAAGCGGAGTTCAATTATTGAATTCAGACCATCAAAAAGAAAACTTTGTGACATGAATGGCTTGTCTTTGACCGGACCAGAGAGGAAATTGGTTTTTTTTTTTTTTTTTGACAACATAGGAGGTATCCCTACACCATAACGGGATGAGACTAATCCACCTAGAGCCGGCCATGGGGAACCAATAACCACATAAACCAGTTAGAAGAAGTAGGAGGGGGGCCCACTGGACGCGCCATGAGTATACCCATATGGACTTTCACCACCTAGCTAGTTGGCTTACCCCAAGAATTGAATCCACACCTCCGGGGTGGGATCAAACCCTCATCCCAATGAAGATGACCCTAATTGTCGGAAGGAAAAACAAAAAAACAAAAGAACGAAGATGGGCCAGTGGCGAAAATCACGAGATAAGGAAAATGCTAACAACTCATTGGGTTGTGAATAAAGGAGGACGATGACAAAAAAAAAAAAGTTTTCTGTGTGTTAAAGTGTCTTAAAAAATGTCAAGGGTGCATCGGAAAATGTGTTTTTTGTCGTCTTCTTTCCTTATTCACAATATGTTATTAGCATTTCCCTTGCAAATAAGATGAAATCAATCATTGAAAACTACAGCATAATTATTGTGAAGAGCCCTAACCGAATTCCAACACTTAATGCAAATATAAACAATGTTTCAGCAATAGGAGTGAGATTTCTATTAAAAGATCTAAGATCCAAGATCAAGTTCTCACCACTAGATGAACAAGAGATTTTTACTACATTAGCCACGAAGACAAAAGAAACCAAGAGAAAGGGAGAGAATAATCAAATTTCACAAGTAAAAGTTTGACGGATAAGGAACTGAGCCTCTGGAACAAGCCCCTTTAAGTAACACTTCGCCTGCGGGTAAAATTTCCTTGATGAGGCCTAAGCCTGATAAGAACAGATACTACACTTGATCTTAGCCAAAAGGCCGAGAAAGGTATGCAGTAAATATGAATTTACATACCTATATTTTAATACAACTTTCTAATCTGAACTCATATATACTTTAACCATGTCAGCATACATTGGCATGCTCTCAATATCACCCGTGGCTGTTGCATTTGGAACGGTACCGGTAATCGACGAATATCTTTTTCCTGTTGAACATGAATCAATCAACTGAAAGCAGAACTTGGCAGCATCGACACAGAACAGAACGAAAGCATCAAATAATAATTTCAGCACCATCTGAAAGCAAGAACTCTCCTAGGCTAAATGACTTATGAAAATCTGTAATCTGTCGAATATAAATTTCCCGGGGTACCTTTTATGACTTCATAGCATCTCAATTCGAAGGGTACCCATTTGGTACTTGTTTCACAATCATTAGTTTAGAAAACTTTTCAGAGTAGGGTATGTTCCTCTTGTTTCCATATAATTGAGCAATAATCTTATCTAACAACAACAACAAGAAATCCACTCAATGTCACACGCACTTGTGTCTCTAGTCATTTCTCTGCTTTAGTGGCGATACGGAAATTGTTCCATCAACATGCTTTGATTTGATATTAGTCGCAAGTTGATTCTCCCGGCGATTTGTTTATGAGGTCACTCAACCTTATGCATGGAGATATTAGTTCAGGGGACCTCTTAATTACCAAAAACAAAATTATTTAAAAATGTGAATGGCAAAGTATTCACCAAATATTGAGAATACAAGATCTCAAGATGAGAATTCCTAAAATATATTATAGACGTTCATTATTATGCTTCAGTTTGAGATTAAACTATTACTAGGGCCGGCCCTAGTATTTGGGTTGCCCAAGCCCAAACTATATCCTGGTTGCTCCACTTAATATTAAGTCATAAAAAATAAAAAGATATACAAGTAAAAAAAATAAAAAATAAAGGTTGCATTGTGTTTTTAGCTTGAAATAGATTAAAAAAAAAGGATTGAAATAAGAATGTAACTCCAATTATATTACTCTATAATTAGCACGAACCGATGTGTAACTCCAATTATAGTGCTCTACAATTAGATTAGAACGAACCGATTCAAAGAAAACAACTTCTCCTTGTATTTTTTGAAACAAATTGTTCTTAGTTTTTATTATACCCAAGAAGGGTGTAGTTCCCTTTCTCTCAATATGAAAAAATGGATTTCATACTCCGCAAATCGAGAGGTAAAAAAAAAGGAAGAGAACAAAAAAACAAAAAAAATCCCTGTTTGAAATATTTTGAGCAATACAAAATGCTTCAAAAGATTGTGGAGGATGATGATCCGTATTTTATCAAAAGGCTATGATTCCTATGAAAGCTAATCAGCACTGGCATGGGAAAAAAAAAATCAAGAGTAGCGCTGTACAGGATGGAGGCTCGATCGTGCGACCGCCGGATAACAGGAGGCGCAAGCGGCTTGCGCTAACCAGCTAGGCTACAACAACTTGTTACCACTGGAATTCTCTCTCGTAAATAAAAATAAATATTAGGACAGATACACAAGAAAGGTTTTTTTTTTGGTTGGCCTAGCCCAAGCCAGAGGCTTGTTGGGCTAACTTGGCCGGTCCTCACTATTCACATACACCGGGCTGGGCGGGCTTATACTAGATAGTAATCAAATTTGTGCATTTCCAAACCCGGCCTGTTTATAGTTGGGTTTCATTTAATTTGCTCAAGCTCAACTCAAATAAAATTTTAATTTCCCAAACTCGTCTAGCCCATTTGTTTCTCTAAAGTATAGTATCACAAACATAAATTAATCAACCATAACGATCGCAATAGCCATAGCAAAGTTTAGTTAAACAATAATTTGGATTCTCTAGAGTGTTAGTTTAGGGTAATCTAGAAAATTAATTCAATCAAAACCATACTTAGCTAATTACAAGTAATTTGGATTCTCTGGAGTGTTCAAATATTTATTCGGTAAACTTGAAAATTTATTAGAACAAGGATTGAATTTGAAAACGAGGAAATTTGGGTAGTGCCATTCACTAACCACTCTTGAAAGTGCGTAGATGCTTAGTTGTTTGACAGTCTCCCAATGTGTACTCGAATTGTGGAATTCGATAACGTTCTAAAGGCATATAATTTCAATTCACCATTAAATGATAGGGGAAATCAAACAGAAAAGCGTGGAAAACTGATCGACGCTCACAAGCAAAGACCACTCGACAACCAATCCTTAACCCATGTGCATCGCAGAATCTAGTCCAATTGTCATTGAACATTAAACGACCAACCACTGGAATTGGCCACACCCTGTGACCATATCTTAAGACAATCTAGTTATGCACATTTTGAGCTAGAAAGTATGGTTGCAAGCCCACTGGTAGCTCCTATATCAGATAACAAATTCTTAACAGTGGAAATGAAAAATCAAAGAAAGAGAATAACCATATGAAATAATAGCTAAAACAATAAAATAAAAGCACCAAAGAAGATCCAACTCTCTCCCAAAAGGGATGGGCATTGCCTACATGGGAATGGACTACCACTATGGGATAATCTGTGAGACATGTCCCTAATTTAGCAACTAAACCTAGTTTTTTTTTTTTTGGGGCCAGAAGAAAGAAGAACCATATCATTCAACCAAATGAAACCCTAATACAACCTACAAAATGAAAAGAACAATAAAAAAACGAGAAAAACAGAAGAAAATAAAGAAAACAGAAAGAACCAAAAAAGTACAGATCGCCGGAGCTACCGCCGGGTTGTCACGCCGGAGCTACTAAACCTAGTTGACTAAGCGATCTCCACTTAAATCTCAATTATAGACTTCAATGAATAGCCCTCTGAAATTATATAAGAAACGGAACCAAAGTTCAGCAGTTGGTAACCAACAGAAGACCAAAGCAGAAATTTAAACCACTTTACCTTTTTTGAGGGCAAGCAGGACTCCCAATACACTGGCCATGAGTACAACCAGCGCCACTCCCCCATGGACCCACATTGTTGCTTGATAGCACCTCCTCAGGTCTTGGTTGGGGGAAGATGAATTGATGAGAGACCGGAGTTTGATGGACGGTTCTTTATTCAAGAAAAAATCCGTTCCTTGCACGTGCATGGGATTTTGGGTTGCTTTTTGGTAGTGCAAAACCGTCAAGTAGACGTTGCGGGCAATCAAGCCTACCACAAATGCGGTAGTATCAGCAAAGAGCTCCGCATTTCTGACCCTCAGCAGCATCACGGGCCACCTCGAAGACAACAATCGACTGCGCGCAATGCATATTGCCGCCACTATTGCTGTTGTGGCAGTGGTTAATCAACAGTCAACTTGATGGGGGGTTTTTACCATCCCAAGGTTGCAGTCTATTCTTTTTGGTAGTGATTTACCCTTAAGGCCACTTCACGGCCACCTTATCCCACGCAAACGCGTAATGGACTACGGAGGGGCTCGAAAGATTAATTTGTTTCATCAAGACACTCTTAGGAAAAAATAAAAAAGTGCGCAAAAAGAGAGAAACAAAATACTTCTTTCAGAACTCAACATTATCTGGTCAAAATTTATGTCTAATTTAGGTACTAAATCCAAACAAAGATTTAAGTGGCCACTATTTACAATCTTTACAAATGCTGGTTTTACCTAACTATTGAGTTTAATGAAAATTATGTTCCTTGGTGGATTTGGAGTTATTATTATGTTTTGCCCGAGAAGGTTATTATAAATCATCGGGGTGTTTTTTTTTTAAAAAAAAAACCTTATTATAAATTGATGAATTGAAAATGTATAATACTTATACTAATGAACCGAATTTAGAGGAGTCAGCGAAAGACATAAATATAGATTTTCTCTTCTATATATATAGAGAGAGAGGTACCAAGAGGCTCCCCCACTCCACCCACTCACTCCTCGAAAATGCAGTGAGTTGAGTTAATTAAAGGTAAAATCACCAATGCTTTCTTCTACAGTAACCTCTTTTCTTCTCCTTTCTTGTCCTTTCTTCTCATTTTGATTTCTTTTTCAGCGATCCAGTTGGCGGCGACGGCCCCCCCTCCCCACCATCCTTATGACCTAGATCCTAACGACTATTCCGAACTCACTGAAGCAGAAAAAGTTACGCTCGCCGGATTGGAAGCTTGGCAATCTGAACGGGCTGCAGAGGAAAAAATCATCCGGGATGGAGCCGAGTCGGCTCTAGAGAGTTTGAGATCGATGGTATAGGTAAGGAGTTATTATATAAATATTTGTCTCTTCTTCTAACTTTGGTTTTCTTGCTTTTAGGGTTGCGTTCAAATGTTTTTTGTAAAGTATCAAATTTTTTTTTTCTTTTCGAGGTGATGTTTGGTTTGACTTTGGGGGCGATTGCCTTTGGGGTTTTCAAGAGCAAAAGGGTACCACTAGAATTGGCCACACCCTGTGACCATGTCTTAAGACAATCTAGTTATGCACATTTTGAGCTAGAAAGTATGGCTGCAAGCCCACTGGTAGCTCCTATATCAGATAACAAAATTCTTAACAGTGGAAATGAAAAATCAAAGAAAGAGAATAACCACATGAAATAATAGCTAAAACAATAACATAAAAGCACCAAAGAAGATCCAACTCTCTCCCAAAAGGGATGGGCATTGCCTACATGGGAATGGACTACCACTATGAGATAATCTGTGAGACATGTCCCTAATTTAGCTACTAAACCTAGTGTTTTTTTTTGGGGGGCCAGAAGAAAGAAGAACCATATCATTCAACCAAATGAAACCCTAATACAACCTACAAAATGAAAAGAACAATAAAAAAACGAGAAAAACAGAAGAAAATAAAGAAAACAGAAAGAACCAAAAAAGTACAGATCGCCGGAGCTACCGCCGGGTTGTCACGCTGGAGCTACTAAGTTGACTAAGCGATCTCCACTTAAATCTCAATTATAGACTTCAATGAATAGCCCTCTGTAATTATATAAGAAACGGAACCAAAGTTTCAGCAGTTGGTAACCAACAGAAGACCAAAGCAGAATTTTAAACCACTTTACCCTTTTTTAGGGCAAACAAGACTCCCAATACACCGGCCATTAGCACAACCAGCGCCACTCCCCCATAGACCCACATTGTTGCTTGATAGCACCTCCTCAGGTCTTGGTTGGGGGAAGATGAATTGATGAGAGACCGGAGTGTGATGGACGGTTCTTCATTCAAGAAAAAATCTGTTCCATGATGGACGGTTCTCTCATCAATTCATCTTCCCCCAACCAAGACCTGAGGAGGTGCTATCAAGCAACAATGTGGGTCTATGGGGGAGTGGCGCTGGTTGTACTCATGGCCAGTGTATTGGGAGTCCTGCTTGCCCTCAAAAAGGGTAAAGTGGTTTAAATTTCTGCTTTGGTCTTCTGTTGGTTACCAACTGCTGAAACTTTGGTTCCGTTTCTTATATAATTTCAGAGGGCTATTCATTGAAGTCTACAATTGAGATTTCAGTGGAGATCGCTTAGTCAACTAGGTTTAGTAGCTCCGGCGATCTGTACTTTTTTGGTTCTTTCTGTTTTCTTTATTTTCTTCTGTTTTTCTCGTTTTTTTATTGTTCTTTTCATTTTGTAGGTTGTATTAGGGTTTCATTTGGTTGAATGATATGGTTCCTCTTTCTTCTGGCCCCCCAAAAAAAAAAAAAAAACTAGGTTTAGTAGCTAAATTAGGGACATGTCTCACAGATTATCCCATAGTGGTAGTCCATTCCCATGTAGGCAATGCCCATCCCTTTTGGGAGAGAGTTGGATCTTCTTTGGTGCTTTTATGTTATTGTTTTAGCTATTATTTCATATGGTTATTCTCTTTCTTTGATATTTCATTTCCACTGTTAAGAATTTTGTTATCTGATATAGGAGCTACCAGTGGGCTTGCAGCCATACTTTCTAGCTCAAAATGTGCATAACTAGATTGTCTTAAGACATGGTCACAGGGTGTGGCCAATTCTAGTGGTACCCTTTTGCTCTTGAAAACCCCAAAGGCAATCGCCCCCAAAGTCAAACCAAACATCACCTCGAAAAGAAAAAAAAAATTGATACTTTACAAAAAACATTTGAACGCAACCCTAAAAGCAAGAAAACCAAAGTTAGAGAAGAGACAAATATTTATATAATAACTCCTTACCTGTACCATCGATCTCAAACTCTCTAGAGACTCGGCTCCATCCCGGATGATTTTTTCCTCGGCAGCCCGTTCAGACTACCGAGCTTCCAATCCGGCGAGCGTAACTTTTTCTGCTTCAGTGAGTTCGGAATAGTCGTTAGGATCTAGGTCATAAGGAGGGTGGGGAGGGGGGGCCGCCGCCGCCAACTGGATCGCTGAAAAAGAAATCTAAATGAGAAGAAAGGATAAGAAAGGAGAAGAAAAGAGGTTACTGTAGAAGAAAGCATTGGTGATTTTACCTTTAATTAACTCAGCTCGCTGCATTTTCGAGGAGCGAGTGGGTGGAGTGGGGGAGCCTCTCGGTACCTCTCTCTATATATATAGAAGAGAAAATCTATATTTATGTCTTTCGCTGACTCCTCTAAATTTGGTTCATTAGAATAAGTATTATACATTTTCAATTCATCAATTTATAATAAGGTTTTTTTTATAAAAAAAAAACACCCCGATGATTTATAATAACTTTCTCGGGCAAAACATAATAATAACTCCAAATCCACCGAGGAACATAATTTTCATTAAACTCAATAGTTAGGTAAAACCAGCATTTGTAAAGATTGTAAATAGTGGCCACTTAAATCTTTGTTTGGATTTAGTACCTAAATTAGACATAAATTTTGACCAGATAATGTTGAGTTCTGAAAGGAGTATTTTGTTTCTCTCTTTTTGCGCACTTTTTTATTTTTTCCTAAGAGTGTCTTGATGAAACAAATTAATCTTTCGAGCCCCTCCACAGTCCATTACGCGTTTGCGTGGGATAAGGTGGCCGTGAAGTGGCCTTAAGGGTAAATCACTACCAAAAAGAATCGACTGCAAACTTGGGATGGTAAAAACCCTATCAAGTTGACTGTTGATTAACCACTGCCACAACCCTGTAAGACTCTATTTTTTTTTTTTTTATAAATGTACAATTTTAATATTGTACTTGTCCCTATTAAATTCCATACATGAAAGGGTGTTAGTATGAGTTGAAATCAATCAAGACGAGAAAATGGTGGAACTAGTTAAAAGAAGAGAGTGAAAATTAATTACCAACCGAAATGAGAAACAACATTTATATTGACTGCCTAGTTTTGAATTGTAAGAACTACAACATGCTAAAATTGACATTTGAATTGAGGAGAAGAGTATGTGTTGTGTTGTACCAATGCAAAACAGGTTGTACACCCATTAATGAGCTACTGAGCATGTCTCCAATGATTTGGAATGAAACTTAAAAGTTTGGATTAACCAGTTACATTTACCTAATTGAGTTGATTTTTACAAAATCATTATCTAATACAGATAGGTTTGTCAATTATCTAAGAGCAAATCCAATGGGGGATGGATATCCAGTTGCATTGCCATTATAGAACCAAAATTTGCCAATCATCAATCCAGTGCATAGCTATAATCAGTTGCAAAATGCATAAGTTGCATAATTGGTTGCAAATATAGAACCAAGGTTTGCCACATCACCAAATCCCAACTGCCATCTTCAACAATATAAACCGGAGATTACCTGAATCATGCCGGAAAGTCGCCGGGAACTGCTTCTCTCGCCGGGAAGTTGCCGGAGTTGATGTTGGGACTTGCTCTCACCATGATAAACTCTGAAATCGACCATGCTCTGACCATGGTGGATTGTTTTAGCGGATCTATGAGGGTTTTTTTAACCGATCGGTTTGTTGATGGGTATGGCTGATGGGTTTTGAGAGAGAGAGAGAGAGAGGGGTTTCATCGGAGAGGGGGGTATGGCCAATCGGTTTGATTGGGTACGGCCGATCGGTGCCGATCGGTTTGATGGAATTGCTCCGAGGTGTGTTGATCTTCTCAAGGTCGGACTTGGCATATGAACAGACCTGTTCATATGAGATGAGACAGAGACAAAACCAGTTTAGTTGTCTTGGAAGTTGGAAGTAACGAAGTAGTAATAGAAAAAAGAGATGTGGATGGTACTTGGCATTTTTTTCCCAATTTTTTCCAACGGGCCAAATTTTTCCAATGCTCTCCAATTTCCTTTACCGTCTATAAATATGTGTAAAACTCGCCAATTATTTTCTTTGAATTTTTTGGAAAAGCAACTACTTTGAAAATAGTGGAAGAAAAATATCTAATTTTTTTTTGTAGAATGGTGGATTGAAAAATATTCGAAAAATTAGGTAAAACGTGGGTTGAAAAATTAGTTGGGAATGAGGGTTAAAAATTAGATTATAACTGGATTGAAAATAACGTTGATAGTTGAATTGGGGTTAAAAAAGTAATTAAAAGTAAACTGGTGGAAAAATTAGTTAAATTTGGAACTGCTTGGTTCTAAAATAGAACCAACCACTGGAGCTTGAGTTCTATTTTAACACAAAAAACCACTTTTTGGTGCCAAAATATGACAATAGCTACAACCATTTTGCATTGGATTTGCTCTAATACAGATAGGTTTGTCAAATCCTACCGGTATGTATCTTACTTTTAGTTCTACAAATATTTCTCCTATTGTGGGCTCTTTCCTTTTTCATTGTTTATTTTTTAGCAGAACCAAAATTATGATTACGTTGGCTTCTTTCTAGCCTTGGAACTTATAAATGGTTTAGCATTTAGTTACCTTTGGCATTTTTGTTAGTTTAGAAAACAGGGTATACAGAAATATTACCTAGGATTTACTTTTCTTGGCACTTAGCATCTAAGAAAACTGAGGTAATCACATGGTGCATTAAAAAACTAGTGACATCTTTAAATTGGTAATAATTTTTGTAACCAATTTGGATCTTGTTTGATAGATCGCGATTAATTATATAAGATAAAGTTTTTAAAATTACATAAAATATTATACTCACTCTGTCCCAAATTGTTGGTCCCTATTTTTATTTTGGGATGTCCCAAAATATTGGTTCTATTTCTAAAAACAACAATCAAAATATGTCAAACTTTCAGTTTTACTCTTAAAAGTACTCTTTTCGTCTTAATTTATTTCACAGTTTTTAAATTCGTGTCATTTCTAAATCGTTTGAATCATTTAGTATATAATGTTTTTTTTATGATTTTTAAAACCTTGTATAAAATAACTAACTGAGATATATAAAGCAAAATTCATATTCGATATTTTTTTAGATTCATATCCTTCTATATTAAAAGGAAATCCTACCATTTTTCTTTCGCTTCAAACCCGTGATTAGTATTCACGTTTTCCACCCTTGAATGTAAATTCTATGTATGCAATTATTCAATGTAGATTCTATGTATGCAATTATTCAATGTAGATTCCATGCATGTAGTCATGATTTTAAACACATTTTAGAAGGTTCAACGTATGCATTAAACACATAATTTTAATCCATTGCATGTAGTCATTATTTGATTTTCTGTTCTGGTGTAGGTAAATAGTCATCATGAACTTAGTACTTGCATTAATATTCATCTAGATTAATTAAAAACATATTGGAAAGTTCAATGTATGCATTAAACACATTTTAGTTCTTTGCATCTAATTGTTGGTAGGTTCAATGTATGCATTTATATCTAAGTTCATTCTTATCTTTTTGGATGTATTCATTAATTAGGTTCATTTCATTTAGAGTTCTAGGAATTAGAAGAGTCTTTCCCGTGGATTATAAATCGAGATGGAATCTTTCATTTGGGACAGAGAGTTGATTAATGAATTGAGTTTACAAGGTTGAGGCCATTGTAATTGGGGATTGGGCTGCAGTCCTTCCTCACAGAACCGCCTAACCCTTGCGAGGGTGAAGCACCTCTATCTCTTCTCTCTCTCCTTCTCATTTTCTCACTCTTTGTTCTTCTTTACACACTTCTCCAAGTAATATTCTTATTTCCCCACCCAAAACCACCACGATTCCTATTGTATGCGGAAATACTCAAGTGCCCTAAAACCGTCCTACAAGAACACGAACAAGGAATTTGCTTTTATTCCAAAATTCAATTTCCAAATTAACCAAGCACAAGAATGGGATTACCTAGGAATCAATTGCTGGGAATGCCCAATGCTAAGACACATCCAAACACAGCCTCACAAGGATCCACTTTTAACACCTATAGCTTAATGTATGCAATTATTCAATGTAGATTCTATGTATGCAATTATTCAATGTAGATTCCATGCATGTAGTCATGATTTTAAACACATTTTAGAAGGTTCAACGTATGCATTAAACACATGATTTTAATCCATTGCATGTAGTCATTATTAGATTCTATGTATGCAATTATTCAATGTAGATTCTATGTATGTACTTATTCAATGTATGCATTTATATCTAGGTTCTTTCGCATATCTTATTCAATTATTCATTAATGGGTTTGTGGTGGAGAAAAACAGCTGATTGGATACATGAACTCAGTTCAAAAAAATAGTGATGGGTTCTTTGCTCTTCTTTTTATTGCATTCAAATTTGATGATGGTTTTTCTGTAGAATTGGATTTTCCTGAGCAATCAACGCTCTGAAGTTACACGGAGTATGGGAGAAAAGGAAGAAGTATCCTTTATTTGAATAAATTTTGTATATTGGTGTTGCAAGTAATTGATTTAATCTATATTTGAGTACATTTCGGAATTTCTGGTATCTAAGCATCTAGCATTGCTCAATTTTGGTATTCAAAACTGGCAGTCGGAGGCAGCACTTATACAATCCGATGTTAATGTTTTTTAGTTGTACACTTCCTTGAAGTATAAATAGCAGAAAATGGGCTTCCTTCGTTTTTTTTTTTTTGGGCAAGATGTTGGTTGGCCAGAAGGAAATAAAAACAAAGTACAAAAGCACGAGCACGAGACTCCATGCGTGCATGGAGCCTTCAACTAGTTGATATATATAAACAATTTAAAACTACTTAATAAACATCACAGTTTTGAAGGATAATTTTGGAACACTAAGACAAAAAAATTGTCTCTTGAAGAAATTGGACTCCCCAAAGGAACGAATAATTTAGTATGGAAGGAGTAAATTACATCAAGATAATAATCATTTCCGAAAATGAATTAACAAAACGGATAGGGAGTGGAGTAGTTTATTTTCTCAGTACTTAAAAGTGCATGGAAATGGAATTACCTATTTTAATTTGAAAACCGGAAAACCGGAAAACCCTAATGGGTACAGACCCAAAAGAGACGCGTTTTGGTTTTTACTGGTGGACAAAAAGAAGACGCGGAATTTTTTTTACAATATTAAAATTTTTATGTAATAAAACTCAACGAGAACTATGAAGGGGATTTATATTTAATATATATAGCATTATACATTAAAAAGTATAAATATTTTTTGAGGTGTTATGAATAATGGATAAGAAATTAGGGATGCAGGGAGTAAAAGGAGGGATAAATAGCCCCCAATATTTCTGTGCTAGAGGCCCTATGGACAGGTGTCAAGTTTTGGTTCGGGAAAAGACAAGTTGGTATTGGCATGAAAATACACACATGAAAAGGTCGTGGGCTATGCACGGGACAATAGAAGTACTAGTTTTTATCACTATTATTATAGATTCAAATCAATATTGATTCATGAGATGAAAGTTAGTTAAAATTACAAGCTCAAACCCATTGAAAATTTGAGATTAAACCTAATGAAAATTTAGAGCTCAAATTTAGAAGGCGTGCATATTTTGGTCCTGATGCTCTTTTGAAGTTGGAAATTTGTAAAAAAAGCTCAATAAGTTGGCATTAAGGTTCAAAAAAATATGTTGAAATGTGTGAAATATATATATATATATATATATATATATATATATATATATATAATTAGTGAATGGAGTTTAAAAATGTGTAACAAGTTAAAATTCAAGAGCTCAAATTCAATGAAATTCACAAGTTCAAACCCATTAAAATTCACAAGCTCAAACTAAATGATATTTATGTGCTCAAATAAGTTAAATTCACGTGCTCAAAGTTAACGGAAAAAAAGATATTATAGCAAAAAATTAATTTTTATACATAATTACATATTTAATATTGGATTTGTATGATAGATGTCGTCGAATAGATTTTATATTCATATTATTTTTTTTCAACATCGTTATTGAAAAACAAAAACAACAATGCTAGGTACACAACAAAAATGGACAACAAGGTGGACAACACACTCACATAGTGTGTGGGGTCCGCACATACTTCACACTCAACTGTGTGTGGAGCCCACACACTATGTGAGTGTGTTGTCCACTTTTGTTGTGTATCTAGCATTTTTGAAACAAAAAATAAAAATTTTACAAGTTTTAAAAAATAGAAAGAAGAAAGAAATAGAGAGAGAAAAGTGGGGGAGGGAGAGAGAGAGAGAGGTGTGACCGGGGGGCACTGCAGCGCATCAGCCGCCGCCTGTGTTGGTAGACAGGTATCAAGTTTTGGTTCCTGGTAAAGAGATTCGGGAAAAGACAAATTGCATAGGCATGAAAATACAAACCAATGAAAAGGTCCCTTTGAACATTTTTCTGTACACACTAGCATGTACCATTAGCAAACGTTAAACCAAAAACCGATTTTAAAAAAAAACCATTTTGTCCTTATTCAAATTTTTTTTTTTGCATTCGCTTACTTTTGCATCAAGATTTTGTGGTTTCTGAATTTTTCTCGACGAAACGAATCTAACAAGTATAAATTTATGGTCAAAACTCAATTTTTTTTAATAAAGCCAAAATAGTTGAATTATTGGCCAATAATCCAAGTATTTTGGCTTTATTCAAAAAAATATTTGGTTTGACCAAGAACAAGACCTCACTCTTAGGCGTGATTCCTTTAAAAAATGTGTGGTACTAGTCTTCAGCAACACAAGGCGGTATGTTTACTGTGGCCAAGTGTCAACCAAAAAAAAAAAAGGTGAACTTGGATTTTTGTTGTCTTTATTAATTTTTTCCGTTTATTTGTTTTGCCTCAAATTTTTGTGGAGCAGAAAAATTATGTCCCGAACCCAAATTTTGTAATAAAAAAATCCAAGAAAAACCCCAAAAACCATCTAGACGAAGCAGTAATACACAAAAAAATTAACGTATAACTAATAAGTGGGAAAAAAAATTGAATAAAGACAAAACTAAATTGACTTTTTGGAGATACACTTTGCTTGTAAGCTAACTGCAATTCACCATTGGGGAAAAAAGAAGAAGAAGAAGGATTGATCAAACTTTCAAAAACAGTTTAAAAAGAACAAAAAAAACATGAAAGTCTACCTGACTTTATTGACTCTAAATGAATTTTTTTGAACCGTAAAACAAAATTGACTTACCAAATTTTTATGATTCTACATAATGTTTTTTACTATCTTTAACTAAAATTAGTTTTTGATTTTTACCGATCAAACCTTAAAAATCATTGTAACTCAAATTGGCTACCGGTAATAGATGAGGGGGTGTTTGTGGACGTTTTCAAAAGTTAGGGGGTGTTTTAGGAAAATTGGAAAAGATGAGGGGGTGTTTTAAGAATTTAACCTTTTTAAATTTCTAATAAGATTCATATTACACAAGAAATTTGTTTCCGCAAGTGCATTAATTTTTAGGTCGAAAATTGAACACAACCACCTCAAATCCTGGATTGTTCTACTATCACATACTAATATCAGTCTCTTAGGCGTGAATCCTAACGTGTGATACTAAAGTATCATATCAAAACCCAATTGAGATCTCCTCTTTATATATTATTTTAATACTATATATAAAGATTGATGGATGTTGGAGAGTTCTATCTTTTTAAGTATTTTAGTTGCACTTTTATTTATAGGTCTACTTTTAATATTTTTGTAAGAACTTAGAATTATAAATATATTATTACAGTTGTGAATTGTCTTTGCAATCGTTATGGTTGATTAATTTATGTTTGTGATACTATACCTTAGAGAAACAAATGGGTTGGACGGGTTTGGCAAATTAAAATTTTATTTAAGTTGGGCTTGAGCAAATTAAATGAAGCCCAACTATAAACGGGCCGGGTTTGGAAATGCACAAATTTAGTTACTATCTAGTATAAGCCCGCCCAGCCCGGTGTATGTGAATAGTGAGGGCCGGCCAGGTAAGCCCAACAAGCCTCTGGCTTGGGCTAGGCCAACCAAAAAAAATAGTACTTTCTTGTGTATCTGTCATAATATTTAGTTTTATTTACTAATACCAGTCGTAACAAGATGTAGCAGAGCTGGTTAGCCCATAGCGCTTGCGCCTCCTGTTATTCGAAGGTCGCACGTTCGAACCTACATCTCCCCATTTTTACTTCTAAATCTGTATTCCTGTACAGCGCTTATCTTGATTTTTTTAATTTTTTTTTCCATGGCAATGCTGATTAGCTTTCATAGGAATCATAGCCTTTTGATACAATACGGATCAGCTTCCTCCACAATCTTTTAAAGCATTTTGTATTGCACAAAATATTTCGAACAGGGATTTTTTTTTGTTTTTTTGTTTTCTTCCTTTTTTTTACCTCTCGGTTTGCGGAGTATGAAATCCATTTTTTCATATTGAGAGAAACGGAAATCCTGTTTTTCATATTGAGAGAAAGGGAACTACACCCTTCTTGGGTATAATAAAAACCAAGAACAATTTGTTTCAAAAAAATACAAGGAGAAGTTGTTTTCTTTTAATCGGTTCGTTCTAATCTAATTGTAAAGCACTATAATTGGAGTTACACATCGGTTCGTGCTAATTATAGAGTACTATAATTGGAGTTACTCTCTCTCTCTCTCTCTCTCTCTCTCTCTCTCTCTCTCTCTCTCTCTCCTCTCCCTCTCTCTCTCTCTCTCTCTCTCTCTCTTCTATGCTTAACTATCAACTATGCCAAGTCTAGATCTTGAAGTCGAGCATGAAGTCGTAGGTGAGGGATCGGAGAAGCCAAGAAATAGACGCAGCCAGTGTTGGATGAAGTCGAGCTTGCGGGACCCTAGGTGGTGGACGACGACACGACGCTGATGAAGGGAGAGACCATAGGGAGAGAGAGATGAAGAAGATAGTCATGGATCTATTTGTTTGAGTGAGAGATAGAATGGTGAGGCTGGTTAGAAGGTAAGGGTAGGGCTAGTAATGGATGGCTGCGATTCACCCTAACATATAGGTATGGACGGCCGAGATGCAAAGTAAAAGGCCTGGGTATAAACCGGTTCGGTTCTGGTTTTTTTCGGTTCAAATTTTATAAAAAAATGAAACTGAGCCTGAACCAAATATAATTTTATAAAAACCGAAATAATTTTTAAATCAAAACCAAAACGGAACCGAACCGGTTAATTTGGCAGGTTAAAATTTCACCCCTACTCGAACCTGGTCTTGGGCGTTTTAATGAGTTTGCCCGATGAAAATTTAACGTTTTTATTAAAATTAACTATAATTTTAGCAAATAAATTAATAATGCTATGGTTCTGGGTGTGAGTTACTCAAGCCCAGGCCCATGAATTGGAAGTCCATAAGCATGGCCCTATTATGAAGCCCAAAGCTCGTTAGCTCTTTTGTCACGGCCGGAAATATTTGGATTATTGGATTAATTTTGGCTTTATTAATTTTTTTTTTGAGTTTTGACCATAATTTTGTACTTGTTAGATTCGTCTCGTCGAGATAAATCCAGAAACCACAAAATCTTGATGCAAAACTAACAAATGCAAAAACAATTTGAATAAGGACAACGAAAAAATCAAAAAACTAGTTTTTAGGTTTTTTTGCCAAATCACCCAATTGTTATTATGTATGTGGGACCAAACGCGCAACTATGCGTGGTAATTTTTTCATTTTTTGCCTCTAACAATCAAGTCTATTGCATTTCATGGTGGATGTTCGTCTCTAGGATTACACAAACTACATAATAACAAAAATAGTCAATTAGTGTTCATACCTGTCCGATCACATGCCTGCCTGCTTACCGCCATTGGACATTTATCGCATCTACACCAACATCAATAGCTTTTCTCGCTTCTTCAACGCTCCCAACCTCAATTAACAATAAATTGCAAATCATAAGGTTTGTGAAGTTTTTTTTCCCTATGGCATAACACTTCAGTTTGGGATGGAGAATGTATTGCACAAAGAGAGCTTACAATGCTAGAAGTTTTGCGTGGTGCCTTGGCCAAATGAGGCCACCCCCTTTTATAGTCATCAAGGGAGAGTTCTAGAACAAACTCTAGAAATTTCTCACCTCCTCAATTGAGTCTCTCTAAAATGTGTGTGGAGGATTCACTTACAAGAGTTCTCTAAATTGTTCATGCATCTTCCAAATACTCTACAATATTCTACATTGTGTAAGAATTCCCAAGAGTAGTCTAGAATCATCCGTAAGCTTCCGGTCTCGGATTTTTTCTAGAGAATTCAGTAGGATGTAACAAACGGCTTTCTTTTTAATATTTTTTGTTTACATTACAACGGCTCTTTAATTAGTTAAGAACGAGGGTTGAGAACGGGAGCTGAAAAAGTAGTTGGGAACGAGGGTTGAAAAATAAGATTTGAAAATGACGTAGATAGTTGAATTTTTTTTCAACGGCACGTAGATAGTTGAATTGAGGTTGCAAAATGAGAGATAAATGAGGTAGAAGGAAAGTATAGTTAAATTTGAAATTATTTTGTTCAACCAACCACTCCAATAGAATCAACCACTGGAGTGGTAGTTTTATAATATAGCCCAAAAAAACTTTTTGATGCCAAATTATAGAAATGAGACTATAGTCATTTTAGAACCGGCATTGGAGTTGCTCTTAACATTATAAAATCGTTAACTGACCTCCATGTGCCGTATGAGAAAGGCAACCAAACAGCAGGAGATTTAAACGGTAAAAGTAGATACCGTAATACTCCCCTTTCCAAAGCGCTTAGAAAATGCCTAGTTTTTTGTACACTACATCTTTTCTTTTTAAATGGAAAAATGAGTAACCAGGCGGAAAAATGAGTAATCACTTACTATCACATTTGTTTGGGGACACTGAAATTATTTGGTTGAAAGTCTTGGTATAGATTGGTACAAGTGCATGTCCACCAGGTGGAATGAGTAAAGAAATATAATTGATTTCACTGAAGGAAATCCACTTTACTTTTATACGGCCCGATGGAATGGAGCATCCGTATTTTACTCCGGTAGCGTGTTACCGAGATGGGTCAGGTACGTGGCTACCAATGACTTATCGTTTCAGAGTGATACTATCGAATTTGTTATCATCATTGGTTGAGCAAGTTCTTCTCCAAGCAATGCTTATTGTCATCACATTGGATACCCGGACTTAATTATTTATTTTCCAAACGGAAAGCAGTTAAGTGGTAGTTAGAATTGGAGTACTTGGAGGATTAGTTTTGACAGACTATTTGAAGTTATTATTATCCTCTTGAGAATTTTAGTGCCATTAATTGTACTTTTTAATGATTTATTTGTAACATTTTGAGGATATTAGAATAGACAGGTTTTTTTCGTGTGACATATTCTCCGGGAATGAAGAAATGAAATGGTCCTACCAAAATACCATTGCCACACGAGAAGGATTATCCCATCTAGATGTTGTGAAGGTAATTAAAGCAATGATTCCAAACTAAAGTGCATTTATGTTTGAATAGAGTAGAACTGTGCGAGGTATATATACATGAGATATTGAGAAGTAAGGGACGCATATCAATAAAGGTCTTCTGGCACTTACAACGATTTCTATCTGAAAACAATGAATAGGAATAAGTAATTCTCATCCAAACATGAGACCGGCCTCACTTCTCACCGAAAACAAAGTTCAGGGCACGAGGAGTTTGCGATCGATCAAGATAAATAATTCCATAAGGTTGGTAGAAATCCCATTCAAGGATAACACTGATCATCGATGGAAACCCCTCCACAAATTTGCTATCTGAAAGGCAACGCCGGCCTGTATATGGCGCGAGAGAAACGCTGGCAGAATCAACGAACCCTTGAAGCCAAGAACATCGGAAGATCTCGCTAGCACTGCAGACTTTGGGTGTGGGCAGGCAAATGCTGACGAAGCTGACTAACCACGCACTTCAATGAGCACAATACCAATCCAGGGCCAAAACGCAAAAATAAAGAAAAACTGATAAAATTATTACTCACCACCAACCCAACCAGATCTCGGAAAATCCGATCAGGAAACCTCTAGACTGGTAAAACCGAGCCGGAAACAAGAAGACACAAGACAAGGGAAAAAAATAACACTGCATCGAAAAACATTCCCTAATGAGCATAAGGCATGCCAAATCACCCTTACAATTAATCCCTTCTATTTACAGGATAAATAGTATGAGATAATCTTCTTCACGAATCTAGTGCAAACCACCGGTTTTTGTTGGCCCCATTGAGCGTGTTCTTAGACCACTCATACATAATAATCTCAAAAATACGTGTGTTGGTGGGAGGTTGAGACCTGGGAATGACCCGTTTCAACCGAGATAGAGAAGATTTTTTGCTCAAAGCCTTCATTACTTCTTCTTCTCCTTTTGCTCCAGCCCTGTACTCTCCGGTCCTGTGATACTTCCTTTTCGTGATTGTGTTGCTGCGGTTTGGTCTCTTATGTTGCGTGGTGGTATATAAATATATATCGTAAACACTCGAAAGAGTCCTCCTTTTCATAAAAACTTTGCTTATATGGTCCACTCACAACACTTTGAATTCAACTCAAAGTCAACTACGTACTTTGTTAGTATGATATTAAGAAATATTATGTTACCATGTTATTGAGATTTTTTTTTTGATCGGCAACAACATTTTATTAAAACTCGACAAATGGTACATCGAGGAAAACCTTATCCAAGCACAAATGCAAGAAACTGAATGTACAGCGGGGAAAAAAAAAAAAACAGAGAACTGAAGAGTTATGTTATTGTGTTTCCTAATTAGTCAAGGTTTCATAGATAACGAGTACGGTTGCGGATCTACTGTCCCGAAAATTCTGTCCCGACTCTGTGTCCCGTTCATCCGAGCCGTCCATCTGAATACTCGACTGCTCAGATTCGCAGATGAATGTGTATGGCTCAGATTTGTTTGGAGTGAGATGGAATCTGAGCAACATAAACGCTCGGCAATAGAGGAAACACAAATTGATGGCCTCGCGATCTGAACAGTACGGAAGTACAACTTCACTATGCTAGCTAGGGAATTTCATTAAGCCTCATCATCAGGCCAAGCCGGGCTGGCCCAGCCCGCGAACTTCTAGCCCAAGCCTGCTCGTGGGCCGGGCCGAGTTATCTCTCAAAAAATGAAATCCAAGCCCGCCCACGGGCTTATCCTAGTCAGCGGGCTGGCGGGCCAGTCTTCGAGTAGACTGGGCTGGGCTATTTAGATGGACCAAAATGCTTATTGTTTTTTTCGGGCCAAGATTAATGATTATTTTTTGGATATGCTGTTTGGGCCAAAACAAGACTTTAAGTTATTGATTTTTTGGCGCCAATACTTCAGCTATTTGCGTTCAAGGGATATTGATAATTCAGCTATTACATGGGTATGGGTATGCATGCAACTATGCATGCGTGCATGTTTGACTGGCAACAACCAACAAGGCTGCTACGTACATTACCAAGAATTAGGGGCGTTCCCTGTTTTAGAGGTGGGCTGATGGGTGGGCAGGCGGGTCAGCGAGAAAATATTTTGGCCCAGGCCCGGCCCATAGAAAATCCGGGCTGGGCTAGCCCGTCCATTTGTCTGGCTCGGACCGGGTAAAAGCCCGGCTAGCCTAGCAGGCTTCGGGCAAATGGGCCAAATGATGAGGCTTAAGCAACTTCTCGTTGCAGTTACCATGAATAAATCTCTTGATAAAATATACATCATTGTATCGCAGATGTTTTGTTCCGCGAAAAAAAGTGAGAACAAACACTCCACAGCACAAAATTGCTTGCACGTCGCCAGTGAAGCCAACCAACCACGCACCACGACGAGCACGTTACCAATCCAGGGCAAAAACGCGAAAATAAAGATTTTTTTTTTTTGAAAAGCAAAAGAGAATTATATTAATCTTTAGAAACAGATTAACGGAAGCCAAGTAAGCGGCAACACAACGCTAGAAAGCATTCCAACAAAGAAGGCACCTAACCTCGCAACAATCAAATGCCACTAAGGACCTAAAACGGAACAAGTTGACCAGAAGTCAACAAGAAAACAAAAATCCAAAATAAAGAAAAACTAATAAAACTATACCCACCACCAACCCAACCGGAACTGAGAATTAAAACCAGACCGGAAAAACCTCCAGAGATTGAGAAAACCCAACCGAAAAGGAGAAGACACAAAGACAAAGGAAAAAACAACACAGCATCGAAAACCTTCCCAGTCACAACTTTATTACCTCGCCTAAGGGACATATATGTTGTATCGTCGTCTTCTAAGACGGGACCTATCCTAAGGGATTTTGTCATAATGGGGATCTGGCACACCAAATCACCCTTACAATTAATCCCTTCCTTTCTTCGGGGACATCCGATAAAATTGGAACGATACAATTAATCCCTTCTATCTACAGGATAAATAGTATGAGATAATCTTCTTTACGGATCTAGCGCAAACCACCAGTTTTTGTGGGTAGCACCGAGCGTATAATGCAATTATCTGAATCGTTCATCTTATAGAACCTGCAAAATAATGTATTCACGCAGAATAGATTTTTTGTGTGGATACATTATTTTGCGTGCCTTACATGATGAACGATTCAAATTATTGCAATGATGACACAGTAAGCCCCACAATCGGTGGTGCAAACCCATCGGTAAAGAAGATTATCTCAAATAGTATATGACTTCTAAAAAATCTATTTTGGTTCGACAGGATTACGAAAAGGGTAAATGAGCTTCTACTTTTGCTTGCTGGCTATTGGTGTGTGTTTTTCTGGGTTAAAATGAATGGCATGAGGTGTATTTAATAGGGTAGTCAAAATTGTGGTGGTTGAAATGTGTCATTGATTTCAGACAATAGGCCATGTGAAAAATCACAGAAGCACTTTTTAAGCCTTGTCAAAATCCCAATCTATTCAAGTGAAGCATGTGGTGATACTTCATTCACCCAAACATGTCTTGCATTATAGTGGTTAGACATCTAGAAATCACAACACAACCTAAGCTCTCTTTTTCTTCTCGGCGAGTCTATGCATACAACTTTAAAATATAACTCCGGGTATAACTGTATCCGAAACCATTTAATACATTCGTTCCATATGTATTAGATGGTTCTAGACACAGTCCGAAGTTGTGTTTTAAAATTATGTACGTAACACGGGTTCATGTGATTAGACGAACAAAGTTGTATTAGGAATTGTGTTTATAATTATGTACCTCTTTTCTTTTTGAGTTCCTGGGTATGAGACAGAGTCATCATCAGTGTTCGGACTTTGAAGAAAGTTATTTTTTCCCTATTCAAGGCCCAGTTGATCAATCATTCAAATAGTCAGAATTATCAAAGTAATATTGAAAGGGGAGTGATTTCCACACCCCTAAATTGTTATCCACACCCCCTTTTTTGTCTTCTAGTGAAATTTTCATGTGTAAAAATTTCACTAAAAGACAAAAAGGGAGTGTGGATAACAATTTGGGGGGTGTGAATATCAATTACCTATTGAAAACGGTCTAATTGAATCATGCACATTTGTTTTAAACATTGATGGTCTAATATCCTCTCTGTCTCATTTTATTTACTCCCTACGAATATCCGTGTCATTTTTAAATATTTATATTTTTTATTTATAAAGTTTTTTAAGTTTTTGAAAATTTGTCTAATAGAACAGAGGTATCTCAAATAAGATCCATGTTGCATACTACTGTATAAAGTACATTTCATAGATTGAAAACTAACGCATAATCGTGGGAAGCAAACAAAATGAGACGGAGGGAGTAGTTTTTATTTATATATTGCTACTCTATAGATCTAACTTTGTGCATACATAAGTAGCCATCATTTTCTTTTACACACGAAACCAAAAAAATGATGATAACCTAGAAATATAGGAAATCTTTTTCCTCACACAGATTTTTTTGAAGGAATTTTTTCATTCAAAAGACTTGCATGGGCCAATATTCTTATAGCATTTTTCAAAATTAACATGAAAAATTAAGACAATTAACATGAAAAATTAACATGAAAAATTAAGAAGAAATCTTAGGGGCAAGGGACTATCCGAATTATTTTTGTTTTTAATTTTAAAAGTATGAGTTGTCTCGTACCACTATATGGAGGTTTTGGCAAGTTGCAGATATATTTATTTCATTTTGTTTCATAATTTCACTTGCTTTCAACCTACCGACATCTTGGAATCTCATAATAAATACCTAAACCAAGAACTCAAAAAGTTTTCTTCTTATATATGTTACTTAAGTTATATTAATAATAAGGATATCGATGTTATTCCATCAATTCGAATTTATCGGGTCAAACCCAACAGCTCAAACCCAGATCCCAGTACTTAAGTTCACGATCTACAGAGTCAGAAGCCCCGGTTAAAAACCGATAATGTTAGCACTCACTTTTTGTTTTCTGAGTATTTTGGTTGCATCTTTTTGAGAACCTACATGTTTATGATGCGTCAAATCATTTTAATTTTTATGTACGAAAAATATGTGATGTGATTTATATTACACCAAGTTTGAAACTTGTATCCCATTATTGAACATTGGCCCCATATTGGGGAACCAATGGTTTAATTAGTTGACAATAGGAGCCTTTTTTCTTTTGTATCCAAAAGAATATTATTGTGAATTAGTTTTCCCAAGAATTTTTTTTGTTAAGTGAAACAAAACACCAATTTTTTTCCAAGCAGAAATTATTTTCAAGTTCTTTATTTATTGTAGTTTGAGGATTGAATTTTAGTACTCCAAAAACGTAACGGTGACAGATTTATTATCTCAAGTGAAATTTCAACCCATAAAGACATAGTGGGCGTGAAATTCGGTTTATCAATCGCTTTATTTTTCCAGTTCAATCTCATCAACTTCTAATTGCAAAATGATATTCTTAATTACTCCTTTTTCTATTTCCCACTTACACGATCACAAATGTCATTTTTAAAACTAAACGAGTTTCATCCCGTGTGACAATTTATTTCTTCTAGATTATTTGCTCTATGATCAATAAGAATTTGAGCATGATTAATATTTTTGACAAGGTCTATAAATTAAATGTGTTTAATCATGCAACCGGGCCGGAGAAACTTCTATCTCCAAAACCAGGGCCGGCCCTGACATTTCAGGAACTTAAGACGAAGTTTGAAAATGAAGGCCCTTAAAAAGGCTAGCAAAACTAAATATAAAGTCGATAAACACCATTTCAAAACTACATGCATGTATTTAACACGAAAAAAACCCAAAAATACATTATACTATAAGAATCAAAAGCATCGTCCACCAGCATCACTTAAAATGGACCTACATACTTGGTGCTAAAAAATATTAGGGGGCCTTATTTTTTCATTTTTTGGGGGGCCCTAAGACGCCGGCCTACTGAGCCTTAGCTCAGGGCCGGCCCTGTCCAAAACCCAGAAAAGTTTATTTTCTTTCTTTTAAGCACATGAAAACAAGGGCTTAATCAAGAAACTATTCCTTACATAATTACATTAATACTTCCACACACTTAACCCACCATTAAATAGCAAAGCAACCCTTTTTTAGTTTCAAAATACCCAATGGATTAAACAAGAAACATCATCCACAAAAGTAAAACCCAATTCCCTTGCACTATATATTACATCACCAAATATTATTCTACATAAGAATATAACTCCAAAATAGACAAAGAAAGTAGTTGAAAAAACGAAAAAGGATAAAAAAAAAAAAAAATAGAGGGAATTTTTAACACTCACAACTAACAGTCATTGGGAAGGGAAAAAGGATTTTTTTTTTTCTCTTCATTTTTTTGGTGTCTAAATTGGGTTTTGATCAGACGAGGAAGAACTCTTCTTGGCTAGGTTGTGCTTGTTGTTGTGCATCCAAACCTTGAGCACTCTCCTCTTGACACCAATCTCCTGGCAGAAATTCTGCACCACATTTTCCTCTTGCTTCTGGATTTTCCACCCAACTTTCTCAGCAAAACTCAGCATTTTCTCTTTCTGCTCTGGGGTGAACTTTGTCCTAAACCTCTTCTTCACCAGATGCGGTGGGGGCAGTGGTCTACCCACCACCCCACCACCACCACCACCACCATAACCACCACCACATTCCTGCTCATCAGACTCTGAAGGCATGGACCCTACATTGTATGACATCATCATCTGTTGATGATGGGCTGGCCTAGAATGGATAAGGGTTCCAGTAGGGTACCCCAAAGTCTCTGGACCTAAAATACCATTGTGATGACCCAGAATGAGTTTCCTCCCACTATTAACCCTGTTGAAATGTGAAGAAGGCCCAAAATGACATTCACAAGAGGAAGAATTATAGGGTACCACCTCACCTTCGACTTCTTTTCTGTGGAAATTTCTGTGGCAATTGCAAGCTGAGCAAATTAGTGCTTCTAGGGTACCCTCCACTCCACTAGGCATGAACTCTCCACACCCATCTGTGGCATTCCCACCCATGGATGCTGCATGATTCTTGAGGCATTCTCTGTACCTCACCATCTTCTTGTAGGGCACATTGTCCTCCAGATTTGTCGGTATGGGGCCATTTGAAGGGATTTGAATTTGAAGGGCTGAAGTGGGGATAATGTGATTTTGAGGGGCTGCATCATCATGATGGATAATATTCAAGTGGCCATGCCCACCATAAGAACTGTTGAGTGGAATTGGGATTTGGGTTGGGATTTCCCTATCTTGACTTGATATTTCCATTTTAGTTCTCTCTCTTAAATGATTGAGTGAGACAGACAGAGAGAGGAACAAGACAGGAGAGAGAATTAGAGAGGGGCCTAAGAGTGATTAAATTAAGAGTGTTGACTGAATAGTAGTTAATAAAATACTATAGGGTCTTAATTATATAATTAAGACTTGTCCAGTCTTTTGGAAGCAAGGACACTTCATTACAAGCATAATAGAATCTTGACACCTTATTTTCAACATACCCTTTTTTTCATCAGATCAAAGGAAGTGACAACACTCACCAAATTTCATACACAAAAAGCAGCTTTGAAAACAGAGAGAGAGTACAGGACCTGCAGAAATTTTTTAACTAATGTGTAAGAAAATCAGTGCCTAGGACTTAAAATATTATAAAATATTCATCAAACTTTTGTTTATTAAAATTAATACTACTCTACTAGTACTTAGAAAAGTATAGTAGCCCAGAAAGAGACAAAGATAGATGAAGAAGAAGAAGAAGAAGAAGAAGAAGAAGAAATGACAGGGGATGTGTTGTTGAATTGAACAGAGGAGTAATTAGACATTAAGAGAGAGAGAGAGAGAGAGAGAGAGAGCTCACAAAATCTATCTGATGATCTTGAGCTTAAAAACCTTCAATGGCAAAAGACAAAATCAAACAGTAAGAGAAGACAAAGTTATGGGAATAGAATAAGAAAACAGAGGGGTTTTGGATTATTACAAAAAAAAAAAAAAAAAAAAACCAGAGCAAGTGGGTGATGAAGGAGAAGGGAGAGAAAGGGAGAGGTGTTTTGGGAGGTGGGTTTTGCTAGTGAAGCACTAAAACATGAGCTTATAGCAGTCGTGAGGGCCAAAAAAAGGGGTAAAGGGGAGAGGGGAGAGGGGAGAAAGAAGTATTAATTATTATTTATTTTTTGGGGGAAAAAACAGACGGGAATACACAGAGTGATTTTACAGAGAGTGATGAAAAAAAAACAAAAAAACAAAGGAAGGTGGGATGCTTGCTTGCTTTGCTTGCACTATCAGGCATCAAGTTTACGCCACATGGAGAGCAGTGTGTGTGTGTGTCAGACAGTCAGAGAGTGGAGAGGACATTGGAAGGAGACAGAGTAAGAGTAAGAGTAAGAGTAAGAAAGAAATCTGGAAAATAAATGGCCTGAAGTGTGATTTTCCAAAATTTCCCGGTCAAGAAAGTGACTCAAGTTGGTTTTTTTAGTTGATGTATATTGATAAAATGACTTGTCTCGTAAAATACAAAAAATTAGTTTTTAAGTCAATTTCGAAATAAGTCAGCTTTTAAAACAATCCATAAATAACTTCACCACATATATACAGCCCGGGACTTCTCGAATTCTCAACTTTCCCAAACAAATTTTGATCGATTCAAACTGTCCAATATGTTTAAAACTATTTTTAAAGGTCCTCACAAAGAATCAGAAAAAAATGACTGAGAATGACTTTATCCGATCAGTTTTTGATAAAACTGTACATATACATTTTTATCAGGGATCAGGGATCTGTGATTGGATCCGTGGTGTGTACACACACTTAAACACCTTTTTATCATGTTAAAAATATTTGCAAAAAACTTGTTTCAAAACTAAATGTGGTGGTGGCTAGATGAGTTTACCATTGAGGGAGGAGGAGGAGTTACTAGAGGAGGCGACGAAAAGGGAGAGTCATAGAAGATCACCGGAAGTGATGGTTGAAGATGGGACACTCGTTGGAGTGGTCACCGTACGTAAGTGAAACAATTGCTTTGAGAGGTTGCAGAAGTGGGATACGGTGACGTAGCCGAAAGTAGAAGTGGTTAGAAAGCCATCCGGAGTGGTGGCCAGAAATGGGGGTGGTGGGGAAGTAGATATTAAATCCTTATGGAGTATTTTTTAAAAACAAGCGAAACGCCCTATTTTTTGTTAGGACAAATTTAGATTTTAAATTGACCAAAAAAAGGGAATTCGTAGCTTTTTTTTAGCATTAATTTATTTTTTCCTCAACAAATTCAAAATTCAAACAAACCATAAAACAATGTCTTCCCATTCAAGAATCACTTAAAGGTAATTGCAATAAATTATAATAGCAGCGCGATTTTCATTTTGCATAAATATTGTGGAGCTCTATTGTTATTATCCGCCAACTAAAAATGTCAGTACTAGAAACTACCAAATGGTGGGAAGTTTTACTCCTCATAATATTGATGGATAATTTTAGTTGTCATCTAATTTTTTTTTTTATATCTCAGGTGTCCGGATCAACATCTACGCATTTTGACTAATTTTGAGATTTCCAGAATTAACCAAACGTCACGTCAGGACCCCTTTAAATATGATCCATTATGATCAAGGCCTACTTTCTAATATTGGTTTTCGATGACCGGTTTTAATTTTTGAGGGAAAACCTCCAAAACTCAAAACAAAAAAAACATGGTCGTTTAGCCCTGTACTTGATGTTATGCTCCCATTTGACCAACTCTTACCATGCATGCTCAAATTAAAGTGTCCAAATAGACATTTGTTTAATTTCTATTCTCGTATGTTATTGATCACAAATGACATATAAATCTAGGAGTATTTATTTACTCAATTGTTCTGTTTTTAAACTTTATTTTTATACGGAGTGCGTTTTTTTACCTGGACAGTGCTAGGGGTACAAAAACAATTGTACAGATTTTGCACAGATTGGTTGGGGGACCCACTTTTGGGTCCCGCACGACAAATCCAAACCGTTGATTCATCTCAGAATAATTTTTCATAGGGCCCCGCAAGAAATCACCTCGATCCGACGTGCTTAAGTTGTTGATCCAAAACTCACCTATTTCATTAAAATCGTTTTGGATGAAATGAGTGAGTTTTGGATCAACAACTTAAGCACATCTGATCGAGGTGATTTCTCGCGGGACCCCATGAAAAATTATTTTGAGATGAATTAACGGTTTGGATTTATCGTGTGGGACCCAAAAGTGAGTTCCCCAACAAATCTGTGCAAAATCTGTACCCAAGGGTTTGTACCCTTAGGTTTATTGTTTTTACCTTATGGAAATCAGGAGGGGTACTTAATTAAATATGACAAAGATGTGCCCATGGTAATTGGAGGAAAAGGGAAAATGGCAGCATTTCATTCAGAGTCCATCACATGACAGTATGGGAGAGCGTGCCCTGAGGACTAGTCCATTGGTTAGTGGATTTTGTTTTTTATACAATTGAATAGAGTTTGATATTAATTTAGAGTCAAGTTGTAAGAAATTAATTTTTTGTGAATTCTCTTTTACCGGCATGAATGTCCTAGCTTTTGACCGAACTTAGGAGGAAAATAACCGAGGTGTATATGCATAAGTTGGATTGGACACCCTAGACCGTCGAAGAGGGAGAGGGGAGGAGTGTTGCTGACCAAGTAGGCTGAGTTTTCCGTTTGATTTTAGCAAATTAGCTCACCAGGTGCTAAAATCATATATAGTTGATTTTAGCATCTGGTGAACTCATTTGCTAAAATCAATAACAACTGGGTTGCTAAAATCATTTGAAAAACTCAGCCGTAATATAAGATGTTGCTTTAGTGAAAGATTGTCGCAAGTGAATTTAATTTTACGTGTCAAGAAATAACTTGGACGTTAGTGAATTTATTACAATAACAGAAAATATTACACTTGAGAGCCGAGTCCCAAGCGATGCATGCTAAAATACCAAATTTAATGAGGTTTGGTAATACATGTGTCTCTTTGAGTGAGTACAATGAAGCCCCCCATGACATGGTTTTATTTGATTATACTCCCACCGTTGCAAATAATAGTCCATTACGAAAGAACGTGTAATTTTTATATCAAAAAATAAAATACTTCTGAGCATAATTTTTTAATTTTTTTTACTGAGCATAATTTTTAAATTTTTTTTACCCAAATTAAGAGCTCAATACTATTATTTTGGAACAGAGGATAGATGTTGCTTTCAAGAGTAATTAGTCAAAGATACATATATAATCTTGAACAAGACCAAATTAAATTGTTGAACTGGATTTGGTACAATTCAACATGTATTCTAATTTGGCATTTTAAGTAATAATAATCTCTCATTTGATAGTCCCTCATTTGATACTGGTGGGCCGTTCTGTAACGACTGACTTAAGACAAAATGACTTTAGCATTTTAAGTGAGTAAACTAAAAACACGTCGTTCAATTGACGTTGGAAAATTGCTTGGAGTGACCTGACTTAAAAATGTCATTTCACTTTGCCACCTTTGAGTTCGGAAAAAATTGCTTGAAAAGACCCGACTTAAGAATGTGTGCTCCCGTTGTGGAACAACATGTTCTCGCGTGTCTTTGCAAACCTTACGACAGATGTTGCGGAACGGAGAACGAAAGAAATATGTACCGTACGTGAAAGAATTAAATAAAGATATATCACTGACTCAATTGTAATATTTTTGTCAGAATTGTGTCGTAGAAGCAGGGGCGACTGCAATGTGTTGGGTATGGGGTCAAGTGAACCCACTCAGTAAAAAATTGCAAAAATTACTGAGTATAAATTTTTTTTTTTTGGACCAACCACTACATGACACCACTACACAAAAACTATTGAACCCATACATTCACAAGCCAAATGTATTCCTGATCCGAAAGCAATAGTAAATGTTACTTTAAAAGCTATCAGGATGCTTTTTGACTCTTCCCCTCCCCCAAGTCTTGTACCTAAAAGGTGATACCTCTAATTTCTATCCTTTCTATCCTTATGTCTTATGAGTTATGAAAAAATACACTGTATATGTTGTGAAAATATTCTACCGGGTGATAGATTTACAACTTCAGGAGCTTAACAATCGCTTTAGAGAGGTTAATAGCGAGTTGCTTGTTTGCGGGGCGTGCTTGGTTACTTACATTGAAGTCGACATATTTAGCGAATTGCACTGTATATGTTGTTAATAGATGTTAATAGCGAATTGCTTGGTTGGTTACATTGAAGCCGACATATTTAGGAGCATTGACAATGAGATTATTATGCAAAGATTTCAAAACATGACAACTCGTCAAGAGCAATTGTAAAATTTCATGTACTTGATTTTGTTTGAACGGTTGTAATTGAAAGTACTCTTTTAGTAAGATTTGAGAAGTGTAGATTCATTTGCTTAAGTAGTAGATTATGCTAATTGCGGTCACAATTTTTTTTGAATGACACCACTAATCAAATTTGCTGGAGTCGCCACTGCGTAGAAGTAACTGCATTGACATGAACTGAATTTATATGGAATTTATTTTGATGGCAAATGTAGGTAAAAACTAAGACCCATTTGGTAGTTATTCTTATCTGATGGTTTAAACCAATTTGATAATGAAATCATTTTCAAGTGTACTATTTTTGTCAGAATTATGTCGTAGAAGTGACTGCATTGGCATGAACTGAATTTATATGGAATTTATTTTGATGGCAAATGTAGGTAAAAACTAAAGACCCATTTGGTAGTTATTACCAATTTGATATGTTTTGATGGTTATTTATAGAAAGTGGACACTTATTTTGAGACATCCCAAAATAGAAAGGTAGACATTTAAAATGGGACGGAGGGAGTAGTATAATTCTAGAATTCTGCAAAGGTTGTATAGTGGATTTTTCCAGGTACGCAGGGTGTCCAGGACTCCCAAGGCAAATGGCACACGACTCAGGTGAATTCCTACAGCTCCTCCCACAATCGATTTACACACATAAGTGTGAGATGATGAGGTGGCCTAAGAGATGATTGCAAGAAGAATCGAATTTAAAAACTTAGGAGGAAGCAAATTCCAATGTCCCAGGTTGAAACCACTTGGTCAACCCCTTCGAATTGGTGATATATATGGTGAATTTAGCTGTAGGGGCCGTTTGGGAGCCGCATTATGCATTGTCCAGTTTCCCATTTTGACTGTTGGGAGACTAATTTTGAGAATGCATTTTGTCATAATGCAATCTCAAACCCACACAATGGAGACATAATTTTATAATCAATCCTAGAAGTACTTTTTGATTCTCATTTTGCATTTTGGGTTTAACCTTCAGATGAAATGACCATATTACCCCAACCCTTACTCGATATTTTAATTAATAATTGCAAAATCTATTCGAAATATTTTAATTAATTGCAAACGATATTTTAATTAATAATATCCCAACTAATAGTGGCAAAATCTATATTCTGTTCGAAATATTTTACTTAAAATTAATATTTAACTTAATAATACTGCAACTGATATTTTAATAATATTTTAACTAATAATATCTTAATTAGTAATATTGGATACGATATTTTAATTAACATTATTTTAAAAGATATTTTATTTAAGAATATTTAGAAATGATTATGAATATTAAAGGGTAATTTGTACACATATAAGAATACCATAATAAATAACCAAGAGTCACATGAGAAAAAACCAATTCATAATATGTTTAGATGGTTATACTTCAAACACTCTGTTGCAAAATCTACTATGAAAATATCTCTCAAGCACTCTGCAAGATTCATAATCTATTCTGATCACAATCCAAAATCAATAACTCACAATTCAAAATGCAAAAAGCAAAAATACTTATGCTCCCAAACGAGCCCGTAAAATTCCAGTTTTACACGTAGGGGGAAGGGAGTCTAGAAATTTCAAAGTTATTTATTTCTTAATTGTTATTGTTCCAAACGATTACATTTGCAATTTTTGATGAATCCACAATTTTTCTTTTTATTCAGTCTTCCCTTTCTTTTTAGTTATCCAAATCACTTTATTCTTTCATTATCCACGCCTTTATTCCATAGTACTCCACCCCATATTTAAACGACCCCTTAAATTTCTGTCTTCATCTCTATCGTCCGGTCCCCTAGCTAGTAGTTCTACACCTTCAATATTTGTTTCTTATGATTTTCAAACATTTTTTGGGTAAATATATTGAAATCACTAGCCAAAAAAAGCTATTATCGGCCGCCGTTAAAAACACGAAAACATCCGGCAATATTTTTACCGGCGGTCTTCGCGACTGCTGTCTACACAGTCATCGGGAATGAAGAAACACTATTACCGGAGGACTTATTAATGCCGGTAAAAGTTTTTCAAATTTTTTTTATCCCAAGATTCAAACGCGTAACCTTTTGTATGGAGCCCCGACACTCAACCACCCAACTACACAAACTTTCTCATGAAGAGTTTTTCTTCCGAGTTAAGAAAGGGCTTTAGGGATAGGAAACGAGTTGGAAAGAGGAAATTAAAGTCCTTAAAGTTGTTACACAATAGATACTGCAACAACATTTTTTTTTTACTGATATAGGTATATATACATGTATGAATTTTAGCAAATACTAATTTTTAACAAGTAATCCGAAAAGGTACCCGATATCACACGCACCAGTAAGTACCATACAAGTAGTAAAAATGATACCATGCTCGGTACGATATTCAAAACCTAGGTTAACCCATCGCAGATTAGACTCCTGGATCCGCCCTTGCTAATTGGTGTGCATAGTACTGTTCCAAATAAAATATATGGGAGAGGGGTTTCAGTATTTTATAAATTTAATTACTTTCTTTGAAGTGTTTTTACTGCCCCTATAGAAAGTTTTTGTTCCGCATACTGGAATGGAGAGGGGTGAGGTGGGGGAAGTAATTACGGTACAGTATAAGGGGGCCACAAAAATAAATGGAGTTGATGACATAAGTTTCAATATATGTACTGATGAGATCCAAAATTATTCATCTCTTTCAGAAGATATGCCATATATCCCAATCAAGCCAGCACAATTTATGTGTAACTTCACTAGAGTTTCTTGAATCTTGATCTTTTAAAAATGGATCCAACTCCACTCCTGTTTTTCTCCGGTTTGCATTTTTTGTGAGCCCATTTTGGATCCAAAACAATTATTGAAACCGTTCACGTCGTAGATTTCGTCAAAAAATTTAACCATATAAAAATCATGTTGATTGGATACCGATTGATACCTGATCGATACACATTTCTGTCCAGAACTATCGAGACATGCAAGGCCATGTGTATCGGACGGATCCAGACAAGTTGTGTTTTAAAGTTGTATCTATAACATTACTCTAGCTACGTAGGGCCCGTTTGGAAACCTACTTTTCACGTTTTTATTTTTGCATTTTTGAATTTTGGTTGTTTGGCTAGAAAACGGAAAACTCATTCTGTCAAAATTTGTCATTAATTTTGTTATTCAGGGAGCAGAAGTGAATAGTAGGGTGAAAGAGCTTTTTGATTTCTCATTTTTTCATTTTTTTCATTTTGGTTAACAAAAAAGAAATATATAATGTATTTTGCTCATATCTTTCAAACACTTCTCCTGTTGCAAAACTCATTCTGCACATTTCTCTCAAACACTCTACTATATTCAAAATACATTCTAACTATAATCCAAAAAACCAAAAAGTTGAAAATGAAAAATTGAAAATGAGCCTCCCAAACACCCTTATAAAACAACTGCCTATACGGTGTAATTAATTTCAGTCACATGCTAAGTCAGGCACGAATCATTACTTACATGTCAAAATCATATGGAGTATGTAAAAATAGATTTTCGTATTTTCTCAGAGAAGAAACGCACCCGCGAGTCTAATACTTAAATGAGAATTTACATGCTTTTCTGAGTTAATTTTCGAATTATGAACCTTTTTACACCCACATTCTGCAAATTAAAAATCTAAAATTCTTAATCAAAAATCCGAAGAACCTCATAATTCGGTTTTTATTCACATTATATAATGCAAAAACAAAATACTGTGTGTTAAATGTTGGAACATGTGTAAAGGTTAAGTTTCACATTGAAAAAATATAAAGATGGTTGGACTTTAATATACAATTGGATGACTTACCACTTACAAGGTTTAGCCTTTTAAGTGAATATGAGTCATTTAGTTATATTAGGCCCAAAACAATGTGGTGGACTCTGTGCATACTCCCCTGAAGCTTGGGCCTTGTACGAGCCAGTGTTGTGGATTCGATGACTGGAGTGTTTGGATACCTCTTTTTTGTTTTTGTATTTTTACATTTTTCTACTTTTGGTGTTTGGTGGGGTAATTCGGAATGACTTATGGGAAAATTAATATTTTCGATTTTCTTACTTTAGAGAAGAGAAGTCAAAAGTAACTAGAGAGAAGTTTTTAACTTTTCTTTTTTCATTTTGGTTAACAAAAAAATCTACAAAATGTGTTTTGCACATATTTCTGAAACACTACTTACGTTGCAAAATCATTCTGCACATACATCTCAAACACTCAGCAGATTCATATTACATTTTAGCCATAATCTAAAAAGATAAAAATACAAAAAGCAAATGCAAAAGCAAAAAAAAAAAAAAGAAAAAAAGAAAAAAAGTTCCCAAACACCTCGTAGGATCGACATTCTCCTTATTTTTAAATATTATTATCTGAAGTCAGGGTCCACGTAACGATAGGTTCGTTTGTTTAGGCATACATAATATTACATATCCACTATCGAAGAGTCACTTTTCGGAGATGAATTGGTATAGTTTATTGTTGACTTTAAGAGTCAGCCTACCAGCTCAATTCTAGGGTTAACGCTTCACTAATTTGTGACTTTTTATATTTTTTACACTTTTTATAATTACTGAGTTTTGTCTTTATTCATATATATATATTTTTTATTTTCCCGTCGAGATGAATCATATAATGTAAAAAGTTTGATGCAAAACTAAAAAACAAAAAAAAATGATTGTGACACAAACTATGTGCCACAACCAACCACAACCCCACTCACATGGGGTGTGGGTCCCACATGGACCCCACGTGCGGGCCCCACACCCCATGTGAGTGGAATTGTGGTTGGCTGTGACACAAAGTTTGTGTCACTATCATTATTCAAAAAAAAAAAACTTAAATAAAGATAAAATTCAAAAAGTGTAAGAAGTTAGCAGAACGAGACCTTACCCTTAGGATTGTTTGATTGGCAGCCAATTCTAGTGTCCAAATATTCAAATCGTCCATAATGTCCACAACTTGTATGGAGGTTTTGTGAGGTTTGTGTGAATTATTGGATTTGATATGCATCGGAGAAGGGTAGAGTTGGAAACTCCATCCTCGTGCCAACATATTGGAGTCGTAACGCTCAACATCGGGGAGGGAATTCGATACCATTCTCCCATTAAAAAATGCAATTTATTACTCCTTAATAATAAATGTACAAAAATTCAATAAATCAAGAGTACAACAACATCCTAATAGGAAAGAATCCCAATGAGGTTGCAACCCCTTACCCCACAATCATATGCCACCCAATATCCTTGAAGGAATTTGTTATCCACATGGAGTTTTCTTACATATTTTTACCTATCGGCTATCGAAAAATACATTAACAAATTTTGACGCCCAAACAGGTCAGCATGAATAATAGTAAAAAATTTCAACTTGAATCTTGATTTACGTTTTATCTTTTTTAATTAATTTTTTTAATGTGGAAAAGAATTTTAGACAGAGATAATTGTCATTTGCAAGAGTACGTACAACTTTTTGTTACATAAAAAAGCATGCAATTTGTTGCTTGCCAACCACGCTTATCTTCGGGAAAAAAAAACAAATGGTCCAACAAATGCCCCTCTCAAGTCTCAACACTTTACTTTACAAAATGCCAACTTTTTAAGTGATAATTAATCTACAAAAATAGCCTAACATTCTTTTCTTTTTCCCATTTGAGTTCTAATAATGCAGACAACTTTTTATTCCAGCTTCCCTTTCTTTGGTAACCACAGCTTCCTTTAACAAAACATATCGCCAATCATTTTGCTTTACAAAAGTCTCTCTCTCTCTCTCTCTGTGCATGCTTTTTAAAGTTTCATCTTTAATTTTTGAAAAACATATTCAAATGTTGGTTTCCTATGCGGAAAATTGTTTTTGTTTCGTTGTCTCTCATCAGGGTTTAAGATATCTAGCATTTTGCTGGATTGAGCTTTTCACGCTTATTCATGAGGTGAGGTGACCCCAAGATTATTTGCTAGTAAAGTGAATCAAACCTTCAAGTGAGGAGATAGTAAACTCCTAACTTTCAAGCGAAGAGGACCAAGCGAACCCCTCGATGGAGCAAACCCCTGATTCATGTTTTCATTTTTATGATAAGAGCATACTATATGGTACTACTTCATAAGTCAAAAGACTCGTAACTATAAAATTGCCCAGTACTTTTTGGGGTTAGAGAAATCTAAGATTAATAGGAAAACAGTGGCGGACACAATGGGTGTCAGGGTGTTCGGCCCTGAACACCTCCAAAATATTTTCACAAGCGATATTAGTTTTTCATGTTAATTTTGAAAAATTTACGGGATTGGCTTAATGTAAAAAATTTCATAAAATTTTTATGCTTGTGAAATAATTTATAAAATTTCAATTAAGTTATCAATGATCTTTAGGTCACATTTATAAAATTGAATGGAGACCACGCACACATACACAATCTGGTTCTTGCTTTGACCTCACAATTAGTAGCAATATATACTTGCAGAATATATGCTTTATTTTTAATATTGAAACACATTGTTTGGGCCCTGCTAGATACAAATCTTACGTCCACCAACCTTTATATTGTTGTGTACAGCAGTACAGAAGAAATCATAGAGGTTGGAGAACAAAAGGCTGCTGTAGTCTTTGTTTGCAAAATACTCAACGCCATGTTTTTCTCTGCAACAAGATGAAATATTGAGTCATTTGCAACGTATGCAAGGTGCACTGCATGAGTGTATTGCCTGATCCGAGCCGTCCACTTGTACAACCAATGGCACTCTAGATTTTAAAAGTCTCTTAAAGGTAAGATTGGTATCTTATCTGTAGGATACTTTAGCGTATCTAGACCATTAAAAATATTTTTGGACAGCTCAGATTATACACTACGCCTCTATAGTGTAGGTACACAACAGGGTCCCCAGTTCCGATCGCCACCTTATGTATATCATGCTTGCTAACTTCATGCTCATGAACACTACTTTAATTTCCTCTCTCTCTGGTAGATTAGAATTGGGTTAAAGTTCATACTTTCACAGATATGGCAGCCTTGAATTTGGGCTTTGGTTGCTTGGCCTTTAAATTTTCAGAATGTGGACAATACCTTTTCGCACACTGTGAGCATTTTTGTGAAAGCTGCTAGACCTATCATTTTAGCTCAACTCACACTCCTGGATTTTATATCATTTGGTTCTACTTTTTCTGTTTCTTCTCTGCATGTTTTCATCTTATACCCCAATTTCTTCTTCAATTATATTTCCTTTTCACAAGTACAATTATTCAACATGTTTTTCATAAAATAGCATGTGATGAACACAAGACAATTATGCTACAATTCAGTTGGTTGGGGGTGTTCCGCTAAGGATGTTTTTAGAATAAACTACTTTTTTACAGTATTTTTATGTGATATATTGTAAAAGAATGATCTATCTCGATTTTTGAAAAAAACTATTTTTTTTGTTAGTGGAACAACCCCTTAGAGGTCAAGATATATATGTAGTTCTTGGTCCCGTACGTACAACCATATCGCAAAATACTAGTATATAATTGTGTGTTGTATTTTGTTTCAATTTGTTAAAATGCTGAGATTGCTTTGATCCATACTGCATATTTAAAAATATTATACATTTAAAAATATAAATAAATTTTTTAGATGTCCGGAATAGTGAAGTGAACAAGAAATTTGAGAACTGTGGAATAAGAGATAATGCTGTAGTGATATTTACATTTCACACCACCTATCACATGACAGTTATTTTAAGGACTTAATGCTACTAAAGTAATGATACATCAAATGATTTAAAAAAAATACATTACTCAAATATGGTCACCATACCAGTTCAAGTCATTTCCAATATATTACATGCATCTACGATATATGTGCATGTTAATTTGAACCTAATAAATAGAATCCTTTTATGTTACACCATCATCTCGAGAAAACATATTCTTTAAAGTTTGTGTTTAGATCATGAATTTGTGGGAGATTAATGAAGAAAAATAGAAAGGCAAAAATATATAAGACTTTAAATGAAGTGAATAAGCTAAAATCTAGTATTTCATTTAATTTCATCCTCTCATATTCTTCTCCTAATACATTTTACAAAATTGAAGACCCAAACAGAGCCTAATTAATTAGCCCGTTGGCCATAGGATTTTTTGTTACAAAAAAATAACTACGTACCTTGAGTTCTAGGCCCATTAAAAGGGTGACATTTCATGCTTTTTTCTGTCTTGGGTGGGGTCCCCATTTTCTGATGGAAACTTGTCTTCTTTGCTTTTGATAATGAGATTTTTGGAAGACCAAAAAAGAAAAAGAGTAGCCGTTGGGAACATTCCCACAACTTTATAAGTTTTGTCTGGACTAGACTTAAAGGCCCAAAAAATACCACCAACCAAACAAGGCATGAGATTCCAAGCAATTTAAGGACAAAAAAAGGTCACCTTTTCCTTTTTACACAATTCGTTAGTATATCTCCCTCTCCTTCCTTCCCTATCACTAGTACCCCACCGCCACCCTTGTCTTCAATATATGTGTGTATCTATATACATACAAATATACATATATTTTGTTTTGAATTCCTCCAACATGGAAAAAAGTATAGGTTAAATGGAAATTAACACAATTTTTGGTACATAATTTTCGTACAGAATGATGACGTGTCGTTTCGTATGTTGATATCCAATCCAAACCAGAACTTCTATTATCATGTCATAACTTAATATGTTCGTGTCGCATCATTTTGAATAGATTGTTTATGTGAAATCCATTTGGTTTATACTTTTCTTTCTTTAACTTTAATAAAATATAGGCGAATATTCGTTGCTTGTACATGTACGGAGTATTTGTTATTACCGGCTAATCAATTAATGGGTAGTCATTTCAGAATTTGTTTCTGTAATTGTTGGCAAGTAATTCAATCACAACATTAAACATTGTCAAGAACACACACATACACACACGTGTATGTATGTATGTATGTATATATATATATACGGCAATTATCTAATCAAGGATCCCGGATTTCCCGGATTGAAGCGTTTTGATGCTTTTAACGATTGTTTTTGGGAAATCCGAGCCGTCCAATGTGTTCAAAAGGTGTTTTCCAAGGTCCACGCGGGAAATCTTCAAAAAAAAAATACCGGGAAGGGCTTGATCCAAGCAGTTTTTCGCAAAAAATGTACATTTACAGTTTTGAGAAAAACCGCTTGGATCAAGCCCTTCCCGGTATTTTTTTTTGAAGATTTTCCGCATGGACCCTTGAAAACACCTTCTGAACACATTGGACGGATCGGATTTTCAAAAAAATATCGGGAAGGTGGAGTCCCGGATCCGGGAGTCCCGGATCCGGGAGTCCCGGATGAGATCCGGACTTTATATATATATATAGGAAGGCGGTCTCCTAAGGGATCCCGCATACAAAATTTGGTGCGGGATCCCCCTTTTTTCAACTTTCCGGATCAAATTTTAACGATCCGAACCGCTCAATGTTTTTAAAATGCATTTTCCAAGGCCCCATTTTGAAAACTGTTTGGATCAAGCCCGTCCGGGTATTTTTTTTTTGAAGATTTCCCGTCTAGGCCTTGGAAAATGCATTTTAAAAACATTGAACGGTTCGGATCGTCAAAATTTGATCCGGAAAGTTGAAAAAAGGGGGATCCCACACCAAATTTTGTATGCGGGATCGCTTAGGAGACCACCTTCCATTATATATATATATATATATATATATATATATATATATATATATATATATAGAGAGAGAGAGAGAGAGAGAGAGAGAGAGAGAGAGAGATGGGGGACCAAAAAACTTCTTTGCTTTTTTTAGTTATTTTCTTTTCCTTGATTTTTCCTACTTATCTTCATAAGCTTGGCGCTTTATTCTCTCTGTGGTACATTCATAATGCCCAGAGAGAGAGAACAATCGTGAATGTTTGGTTTAAAATAAAAGCAGTAATAAAAGATCACGTAGGGGGTGTTTGGATGGTTACTTATAACATTTTCCTTTTTACATTTTCACATTTTTGGTGTTTGGATGCCGACAGCAGGTAAATGCATTCCACCAAAACTCAGTTTTCATTTTTGACATTAGATAAGAGAAGCCAGAACTATGGTTTGAGGACTTTTTTGACTTCTCATTTTTCACTATTCTCATTTTGATTAACATAACAAAATGACATACAAAAATATTCTGTACATATCTCTCAAACACTACGCATGTCACAAAATGCATTCTGCGCATATGACACTCAAAGAATTCATAATACATTATGGTTATAATCTAAATAGCCAAAAATTTAAAAGTAAAAAAATAAAGCTCCCAAACAGCGCCGTAATTTTGTATCAACGAAAGAAAAATTTAAAATACCAGCACCCGTGAAATTAATTTTATTTAACTAGAAGTGGAGAAGCAAAAATAGAACCAAATTCAAAGGCTCGTTTAACTGGTTGGGTTGATAATAAAGTGGTATAATCATCTTAAGGCTTATTGTAGCTTAAAAAGTTAAGCATGCTTTTTCTCTCTGACGTATTAGGGGAAAAAGCCAAAAATGAAAAAAAAAATTGACTTATTTTGGCCTAAAATGCTTGAAAGTTACTTACTAGCTCAAAACAAATGACTTTTTTAAACTCAAAAAAGCAAAAAGCATGTTTAACTTTTTAAGCTGAAATAAGCCTAATTGATTAGTAATTAATGACGGTTATGATATTTAAATACACATCTTTCAACGCACTTTAACCTTGTGAACAGTAGAATTTTCCTATTATTAGCATATAAAACTTGATCCTAATTGATCGCGTGATTAAAGTGAGTTCAAGAAAGGGAATTTGAGTGATCCAAAAAAGTGGAGAGAGAGAGAGAGACGCATGCTTGTATAGTTGTTTTCTTTGATTTGCTCGCATGACAGCAGAGAAGGAGGCTTTGTTGTTGAGCACTTGGATACTATATTCTGAATAAAAAAAAGTTATAAGATTGGATCAATCATTTACGCTCATCTGATTGAGTTGATTTTTTATGAGTTACTTGAAAAATTATTTTAAATTTAACGAATGGTTCGAATTGTTTATGCAGGACCCTAAAGTAAGCCTCACAAGCCGTCTTCGCTTGTTTTTTAATAGCATCTGCTCCCCGTGTTCAAATGTTTACGTGATTATGTACCCCCAAAAAATTTATTTCTACTCCTTTTTGGTTAATCGGATGTCCGGGCCAACTTATGCATGCACATCTCGACTAATGCCGGAACTGTGGAGGTAACGACCGGACATAACCCGTAGTGGCTCTAAGAGTTTGCTTGCAAGAAAAATCAAACTTGAAACCATAGGTGAGAGCAAACCCTAAATCTCTAGACAAACCTACTTTGCCTACCTTTTTTGAGTTAAGAAAGAAATATTTAAACGGGACTTTGTTTTTGTTTGGGGTCCTCAGCAGTCAGCACCTATAATCACAGGTTCACCCCATGTCATGTTAACTAAGAATGTTACTAAAACGGATTAAAACAACAATGTTATGGGTATACCACATGTGCATTCCAAATGTACACCACCCTGAGATGGCAAATAAGGAGAGACCCATTTTTTGGGTAAGCCCCACATTGGGCCTCTCTTCATTTGCCACCTCAGGGTGGTGTGCATTTGGGCTGCACATGTGGGGTGCCCATATCATTTTCCGGATTAAAAATGCAGTATTTTCATTCAGAACGAGTGATTATTGGGTACTCCCTACAAATACAAGATCGTCACCGCATCACGTGCATGTGTCAATATTTTCCTCCATTTTACCCACATTGTAGGTTAGCATTGCTACATACGCATAAAATGCACCCAGAATTTATAATCAGTGAAGTGAATCTGAGTCACTAATTTTAAATTCTGGACAATTTGTTTGGTACTTAGACTTTCTGCATTATAGGTAGTCCCACACTTGAGACACCTGGCACTAGAGAATCCTAGGATATCCTTGGGTAAGGTCAAGTGTGTAACATGCATGGATTGGGGTATATTGTTTGTAGGTTCAGTGAATAGTAGCAATCCCATTAGCTGTTCCAATGAATGAAGGACATTTATTCATGGAGTGAGCCCCACACTATGTAAGGCTATGATACTTCTAGGTGTGTAAATGGAAGGATGGAGAGGACAAATTTAAGACGGGGAGTAAATGTATGGGGGGACTTGAATGAATTTCAGAGATCAAATTAATGGACCCATTTGCCAGAAATCATTTCTTGTGGGGATGGGAAAGAACAGAGGTATTGAAAGGCTTGGGTGACTTGGGGCTTTGGATAATGAACCATGCACTAACTCTTCAAGATGAACCTATGATCGAGTTCACAGGTTCGATTCTCATCGTCAACAAAATCCCGTCAGATCAATACAAAATTTGTTTTACGGTCACCACACGAAACCTTAGAATCAGTTGAATTACGCATAAGTTGATTTGAACACTTAATTTATCAGATAAGGGTCTTGATAATCGAAAGCGTGAAACATGGTCCAAAGGTAACTAAAATTCAAAACACAAAATTAGCAAAAAAAAATTGTGGGCATATTAAAATACGGGAAATTTGGTTTAAAGAGGGCAGAGATTTTCACCTTTGGGCTAAATTAACGGTTTGGATAGTATTTCTTTTTCTCATCTTTTCTGAATCTTTTTTAGTACTACACTCACATTAAATTTTCTGGATTTCTCTCTCGTCAACACGTTTCGACTAGAGAAGTTCAAAAGATAAAAAAAAAATTGCGACTAAAGGCAAAAAACAATTCGATGATAACAAAAATAAGTTGAAAGCAATTGTCTTACTGCCGTTTTCTTAACTAAAATTCAAAACACAAAATTAAATAAGAGATTTGTGGTTTATTGGCAGAAAATATATTAAAATACCAGAAAATTGGTTTAAAAGACGGCAAAGAACATTGAACACAAGAACATTATTTATTTGTACCGAAAAAAAAGATTGTACCGAAAAAACAAGAACATTATTTATTCCCAAACAAGAATGCTAGTGACACCTCATAAAATGCCGCGTAAAATACTCCATGCTCACGTAAATTATACTAAATCTCATACCCAAATGTTGTATGGAGACACAGCGACGTCCGGACTAACTAACGCGTACTTAGAAAAGAAAAGAAAAGAAACCTGAGCAATGTGCGATTGATGAACCAGTTTGAAGCGGAAACAGGGAAAGAGAATCTGGTGGTTTTTTAAGAGCAGAGTTTGATGAAACACAGAAAAAAATGCAAAGGTGGGATGTGACGAAAAGTTAATTTTCTGATAGGCGAAGTAGTACTACTTGAGAACCCTATGCCCCATGAGATTCCCTGTTCATAAAAGCATGTGGTGGTCAAATAAAATAAATCTGCCACAAATCTAATCAAAAGAAGCAATTACTTACATCAATCTTTTCCCTGTTGTTTCTGTGGTTTAAAACAGTTTTGCTAGCTACCATTTTTCAACCACTCGATAAGTGTAGTAGTTGAAAATCCACTAAAATCCAAGCATTACATGAGAATCCTCACAAATTTGATTACTCCATTGTGGGGACAACATCAAGATTTTGACGTGACACTTAAAATTAATATTTTTCCTCTCTCATAACATATTATAAAATGATGTACAATTTAGAATAAAATTTTAATTAGTTCTTTAATTTTGTAATAAGAAATGTAACAAATTATGCACAGAATTGCTTTATTTTTCTATTTGAAATTTGAAGGTTTTTTTGGTAGTGAACTATCATATCTAGCGGAGGGAGTAATTTTAGTGTATATAAAAAAAGTAGAAATGTTCTAAGAGTAATTACTTGTAGTAGCTGAAAGGATACACATGATTTTCATATGTTAATAATTCATCAACATATTCAATACCCAAAAATTACATTTTTATTGACTGATCACTCATCAATATGCTTAATTTAAAAAATAATACACGCATTTTGAAGAATAATATGCTCTTGTAATTTCTTTTTTTTTTTTTTTGACCCGGGGGTGGCGCGTGCCAACCTCCTCCGTCCTCCAGTGAAAGAGACGCGATTTTCGGTTTAAAAATGGTGTACTTTCATGCATAATATTTTAAAGTTTTTTTACACCAAATTCCAGAACCTCTTTAATTTCATATCAAAAAATTTGAAAATTATGAACTGAAATAGTTTATATTTTGATCTGAAAATTCACGTCTTTCCGCAATAGAATAACTTCTCCACAAATGACTTGCTTATTTACTTTACTCCTTTTCCTCCATAAATCACAATACAAAACCATTATGCAAACACGGCCTTAAGACTTGCTTCTACAAATGCAAAAATGCGAGACAAGAACCCAGATGAAGGCTACATCTACTGATTGAAAACTACAGTACTTATCAATGTATATATCTGCATACTCAAATTGACATACACAACCATATTACCTATGCAACTATCAGCCGGAAATTGATCGGTGGGCTGTCGAACCGGCCAAGTTCCCATGAAAATAGAAGCAGGAAAATATTGCCTAAATTAATTAACAGCATCGCAAACCCAATCTCCTCTAGGATTAAGAAGCGACCCCGGCCGACATCACCAAACCTACATATGAGCACCAGAAATGTATTCATCTTGTAATTCTAAATGTCCAATGCAATGGATCAAGTGGTGGCACCAATTTTAAGCACAAATTCTAAATGCAATCCAAACACAATGCAAAATGCAAGTAACTGGAAAGCATTTCCAGGGTGAGTTGGAACTATGAGTGAACACCGAGTTGATGATCTATGTATGCATATATGAAGATGTGAACCATATATGGAACAGCTAGAACCAGTTCTCTTCAATTACACAATCACCACTTGTAAAGAGTCATTTAGTAAGTTAATTTGTTTCAGTATTATTGATAAGTTAATCAGCCAATTAGCCTGTACCCCTAAATGGTTAGTTATGAGATTGTTATGTAGCACGGACACTTCAAAAAAGGTGTTGGACTTTTGGACACCGACACGTACTCTCCGGATATGTGTCCAACACAATCAAATCAGAAGTGTGCAATTTTTTCTCAACATTTATGGTTCGGACACCTTGGGGACACTTCAAAAAATGCTGCGTTAGCACAATTGCAACACACATCGGCGATATTAAACGAAAAAATTAAGACTCCTGTTAAAGCTTCTTCTTCCTCGTGTGACTGACATAAAGGCACCGAGATAATGAAACGTTTCTTGTTGGAATACTTTAATGAATGATGTCATGAATTTTTTTTTTAAGATATATATGGTGTTACATATTTAAAATTAGAGTCTTTTTTATTCATATTGTTGAAAACATAAATATTAGAATTCAAAACCTACCTCCAACATGTCGTATTTTGGGAAATTTGTCTCGGTTTTTGAGTCACCGGTAACATGTAAAGAAGAATTATTCATCTGTCTTGGTCAAAAGATGCCTGAATGAACTGAGCTTACAAGACAATTAGACAGCACGATCAATGGATAAACTATGCCAAGCTCAATGTTCATGGGATCTCATGTTTGATCCTTACTTAGCATAACAAACATAAGAAATTATGACATCAAATTTTCATAATTCCGAAGTAGAGATTTCAAACCTCAGATGATTAAAACATTTTCCAAACAAAATATGGTAGATGTGGTAGAAGGTCACTTGCCTCATTTGTTTAGATCAAAATCAATTGGAAGACGCAAATGAAAGGTCAGCATCAAATTCGACGTGCAATTTGTTGAGATCAATCGATTTGGAGACACATACAGAAGTTCACGATCAGATTCGTCGGAGATATCTAAACAAGGAATCCAACAACAGTACAAAAGTAAGAATCCCTACACATAATTTAGAACTAGATAATATTTCATTTGCCAATATCAGGGAATCCAACAATTTAGTGATGAGAAACATATTAGCTGGCTTTGTATCCAACAATTTCATTAGACCTATATAAAATCATGTTTGATATAGAGGTGTTCAAATCTAGACAACACTATCAAGCATACAATGCTATAAATTTGAGAACTCTAAATCTTATGTAACAATAGAACCTTTTTGCAAATTAAAGTTAATTTTTTTCTGGCTGTACATTCCGAATCATATTCCTTTTTGAGATTTCCTAATTTGTGATCGTACAAAAAGTTGAAAAAATTGACATTGTGAGCACGTATGCATATGTTTATTATATAATATCCCGTATGTACATATAAAAAAATTTCCAAATAACTTCGTGGTTTACCTCCATTCCAAAAAGGCTGGAGAATGATTTTGGTGCCGGGGTCATTCCGTTCCAGAGATTCCCACCACTCTTCATCTCCCCAAATGAGCTTGAGAGAAGGTGGTGCTGTTGCTTGCTTGTTATCCACGGGGGGGGCAGAGAGGCAGTCTCCTTAGCATGGGACAGTTGAGCTTGATATACTGCAGTCTGCAGAGATTACACACCATTGTTCCAGTATATATGCTCTTCAATGTTGGTAGGAAATTTAGCAATAACTTATGGAGTCTTGGAAGTGTGATTGTGTTGCTATCATCTAGATGGTGGTGGCCCCTATCACTCATCTCTTCTTCTCCCTATTATGTCCTCCACACTCTCACAACTCTCCACTTCAAGTTCCTTAAGGTTTGGCAAGTTCTGTAGTTATTGGGCAGGTAAAATATGCTTCATACTGTGACATTTTCTGATCAACAATTCCATAAGGTTGAATATAACCCGTTACAGCCTCCGACCTCACATATGCATAAAAGGGCTGCCGCCTTTCAACACGGTATACCTTATATGCTAATAAGATCGTGCAATCCTTGAAGCTGAACAAAGATATATAAGTCTCTGGGAATTAAGCACTACCAGATCTACACCACATCCAATATGATTCAACATTAATCACAAATGATTTTGCTATACGCATAACAAAGCTACTGCTTTTTCCCACACTAAAATGGGACTTCCCCAACCCTTGGAACTGCGGAGATGTCAGAAACCTGGTAAGCTCCCGCAAAGTGTTAAACTTGACACAGACAATTTTTAATTCCCTCAAGCACATGAGGTCTTCTGCTAACGCTTCTACTCTTGTCCCATCAATCAAAATGCATTGGTGTTTTAAGAGCATGTGTAACTTGGAGCTAGGAAACGTCACTAGTCTCCAATTAATTCTAGGATAGGTCTAGTTTTTTAAGATTAACACAATCTTCTATACCGTTTGGTACTTCTTCAATCAAACTGTGAGTCAGTTTAAACTCTTCAGGTGCTTTCAGTTTCTCCAGTGACAACACATAAGCTAGTTGGGGAAAATACCCCAGATTTAGCGCATGCAAATTCTCCAAGGTGGTGGGACTCTGGCAGTGAGTTTATTTTGTTTTTGGACAAATCCAATACCTTGAGACAATGCATACCAGCAAAGAAAGAATTTGGAATCACCCGTAAATAAGTTGATCTCAAAAGTAGGGTGGTAAGCAGAGGGCAACCAGGTGGTTTATTAAGAAGTTTTCTTATCCTACTCTACATTAAGACCGGCAAAGAAAGAATTTGAATCACCCGTAAATAAGTTGACATCAAAAGTAGGGTGGTAAGCAGAGGGCAAACAGGTGGTTTATTAGGAAGTTTTCTTATCCTACTCTACATTAAGGGAATCCTCTCAAGATCCTCGGACCAGTCTTCATATGGAAGGCTTTCTAGTCCCTCTCCAGATTTTACCATGGATTGAGGGCTGCTACTTTTTATTCTGAGAGACATACCTCTGATTAAAGCATGCATCCTAACACATTCAAACCCAAACATTTTGGTAGCCTCCAATAAGCAGGAACTTGTTAGTTTTCCCAACATACTGTGACACTTGTCAACCTTCGCTTCTACACTGTTCATCTCAGCGACTAATCCCTCTGCAATCCAAAGCTCCACCAGCTCTGTCAATAAGATGCCACGGTCTTCAGTATACAAAGAAAAATACAAGAAACAATCTTGGAACACTTGATCCTCTAGGTGACTTTACTAAACTTCAGTTGCTCAGAAATCTCATTTTTACCATCGCTGACCTCTTTCATCAAGCTGCTGAATTCGTTTAATGCATTTTTCCACTCATGAGTACTATTCAATCCCTTCGTACTTCCAGCTACTGTAACTATTGCAAGTGGCAGATGAGCACATTTTTGGGCAATTTTAGTCCCAACTTCAGTGACTTCTGGAGAAAGCACCAAGTCATGTCCAGTGGCCTTTCTCATAAAAGGTTCAGCGCTCCCCACTCCGTGAGAAGCTCCACTTTTACTATGCTGAGCAATAGTTTACACCCGTTGGATTTGGCTGGTTTGAGAATACCCACCCTCCTCTCCAGATGAAATGCTTCCCAAACATCATCTAAGATGAGGACATACTTCTTGTTTCGAGAAAGCGCAACATATAATTGTGATGCTCTTTTAGTTCATCCTCTTTATCTGAAAGACTAAGCTCCAGTGCTTTAGCATTGTCCTGTTGTTTTATAATGTTGAATGGTTTAGGATGAGATACTGTGAACCAAAAAACACTATCACGCTTGTTTGTTTCTTATAAGAGGTGATTGTGAATGTACTTCATGATGGTTGTTTTGCCAACACCCCCAATTCCAGAAACTCCAATCCATCTATCCTCATCATTTTTCAAGCATTCCCAAAATTCTTTCCATGTTCCTTGCCTCGGTGGATTCAACACAATCTTTCTTTGGTGGCATCAACAGGCCACCAGTTGGAAATGCATCAACCAGCAAACCATTAAAAGCTCTGATGCAGGAGCGTAATGGTGCCGATCAAATCGAGGAGTCATTAGTTAAATATTTCAAATTTCTAGTCAATGTCTTTTAATTTCTGGTCTTTAGTATTTATTAGCCTAGTAATTATAGTTTGAAAGTTGAGTCTTGACTATCTAGTAAGTTGTGTATTTGTTTTAATAGTGGTCTAGGTATTTTAAAGGTCAAGTTGGAAATTGTGTATTCTTTATTAAGTCCTGGAAGTGTAATCTTTGTAATGCCTATAAATAGGTGATCTAATGAATGAGAAGGAAAGAGTTTGAGTTTATGAAAATTGCAAGTGCGTCTTGCTTGGAGTTGAGTGATTCCTCCTACAATCAAGCGTGTGGCTTGGTCGCGCCGAGTGGCATCCACGATTAGTAGCGTCGAGTGGCATCCGCTACCCCCGGTTGAGTGGCATCCCGGGATTATCCCTACCCTTGCAGGCTCCGGCCTGCATCAAGCTCTGCCCTTTTCTTGGAGTTCTGCCACCTCTTGAATCTTATCGACGATACTTTTTCCTAAACTGTACACGAGAGAAGACATTGCTTTCTCCAACTAGTTCCAGCTCAAGTGTATGCAGATCTCTCAAACTTCAACTTCTTTCTTTGGTTTTTTCCATGTCTGGTGCATTGCACTGCAAATTTCTGCATTTATGCCTCTCTCTTGAACGCTTAAGTAATCTAGCTTCCTCTTGAGGATTTTGCATGTTTTTGTCAAGTTTCTGCATACAAAGAACAAACAGAGGATGGTCACTAGGAAAATAATGAAGAAACTTCAATAAATTCCTGACGGATGTTAGAAATCCTTTTTTTTTTTTGGGAAAACACAAGCTAGAGAATGAATCATCACAATGAAACTGCACCAATCATGTTGTACAAAAATTGATGTAAATATATTTTCCTTACTTTTGATTATTTCCCATCAAAACTCCAAGAATCAAGAATTAGCATTAAAAAGCAAAACCGCTGAGCTATACATGCCCCAAAACATGAGTTGAATTTTCTCTTTTTGACAGAAAGGAAACTACCGAACCCGTTATGACAAGAGTGATTCTATTTAAACCAAAGAAAATTCTCTTTAGCCCCAAATTTTTTCTACACCCAAAAGATAGTTTAGTCCATCCCCAAAATACCTGTTTCTTCAACAAATCTTAAACCTATTTTCTAACAGTCTCCCATTTTCGATCACCACCATTGGCAACAGTACCAAAGCCTCCCCGCCATCCATTATTACCATACCATGCCCATACCCATTGTAATGTATTGTTTCCATGAACTACATTGGTTATAGAAGCTAATTACCGTTAATCAAAAGAGAAAACCAATAACATGTGCACATATTAGTACAACAATAGGTTCTGCGTCTTGGGGACTCAAGATCAGACATGACAGTTCCAATTATTGATAAACAAGAATGCAAGGAGTCTAGGATCGAAAGGCACCTTTGGTTTACTGTCGAGATTCTCCCCAGGGCTTTAACTCCACGTACTCGATACTGCTTCTTGAAAAATCAATTAGACATAAAATGGGTTTCAAGCGGCAAGTATACTGGGGGGAGGGCAGGAAAGTGCAGCGGCAGCCTGGTGGCGGTGGTTGGTGGTGTCTATAGAGAAAATCCAGGATTTAGATATTTGGCGGGGATGAGTGTATTTTGGGAGTTTCCTAATATAAAATTAACATTCGCATCAATTGTTGATTTTAGGCTGAGTTTGTATGTACCCTATAGCGGGTCCTCCATAGTCCCTTATAACCCCTCCATGGGTAATTTGCCTTCAAAGAAATTCCATTTTCCTTTATCCAGGAAGACATTTTGCTACGTTGCCCCCACAAGATTTACCAAGATCACAAAGCTCTTGTGCTGATACTCTCATGTCTTCTCTCTTCTTGATCAGATGCACCAGGTGTCTGTAGGGTTGCCAAACAACGTAGAACGAAAATCAAATTCTTGTTTTTTCCATTTGGATCTTGCTTGGTTTGGGGTCGCACATTATTAGTCAAAATCTCATATGAGAGTAAAGTAAAGCCAAGTTAACAAAGACAATTAAGATAAGGAAAATAAAACGGGAAAGATATTTGTTTTTGCTTACCTGTATTTTCTTGGTCTTTGATTCACAAAGACATAAATGGAGCTCCATATTTAAAGGAAATAGTTTCTATTCAAATCCCCTTCCAGGGTGTATTTGTGAGCAAAAAGAAATCTGTATTTCTGTCTAGGATACAAACAATACGTAAATGGATCTAAGGTAAAGTCATCTCGAGCTATTCTTCATGCTATTGTGAATCTAGTGTACTAATACAAGTAGTTTCCGGATTATGATGCCTTCCAATCTAATAAAGCTGAAAGACAATAAAGATTTCTGTGAACGCATCATTCAAATTGCAAAAACAAGGCTCAGGAGAATTCATCTGCCACAATAGATTTATACATTGACTGTGAAATAAATATGAAGTCACAATAGCAGCATGCGCTACAACTATTTACTGAAAAATCCCACATAGAGGTAGAAGCTTCTGTTATTCATCAAGTTGAATTCCTGTATCACACACAAGATAATTAGAAAATATGAAGCCTGACAGTTGCCTGTGTTATTCATTGTTATTCATATCAATAAATTCTAGGATTTTCATACTTCCCAGCATCCAAGTACCATACATTGTAAAAGCACAACAAATCGATAAGAAAGTCATTCAAGGATCAAATATAGGAATGTGACATTACGGGTGGTTATCCTCTAACCCTGTTAGGTTGACCGAATTGTGGGACAATTATACCCATATGACATATGGTAAGCATAGTAACAATACTACATTGACACGATATTAAATATTCCATATATTGTGCTATATCATGGTGCACATTTTTTAATCTTGGCCACAACATACTTATTGCAAGATATGTGATTACTTTGAATGTACATCTAAAACAAATGTTTTAATCCGCACAAGAAGACGAGTCCTCAGGGTACCAAGCAATAGAAGAATCTTTAACCTAACATCCCATTCCTTGGAATCTCAACAATACACCAAAAACAACAATGGAGAGAAAAAGTACATCTATATTACAACGGAGAGCATTTTTTGTCTCAGTCATCATATTACATTTTATCCCTCTCTCTGCCAACTCATTCCCTCTCTCTCTCTCTCTCCCTCCTTTCAAAATTCAAACCACATTCTCTCTCACTACCTCCTCTCCTTCCCCCTCTATGAAATTCAAAGGACCACAAGAATGGGCACATGCATGGGTACGGACACTAGTTCTCTAACCAAATGCAACAATGGAGAGAAGAAGTACATATTTCTCTAACCATTTCTTTTTGAACGGTGAAGAAAATTTCATTAATAAGATGATTTCTCTAACTATTTTTACGTACACTAAAACCCACATTCTCACTAGGCAATTTAATTATCAGACAAAATCATCAAAGCATATTTCAAAATTGAGGAAAAAGCTTCGAACAAGTATGATCCTCTTTAAACTACAACTGAGACCTGATAGGATGGAGATCCAAAACTTGGATGATGTTAGAATAAATTTACCCATGTAAAAAGAACAAAATGGTTGAAGGAAGTATTGATATGAGCTTCTCCTTTCACACTCGCTATCTTCTGAAAATATGCGTTGACAGATGTGAGCATATACATGCAAAAATCACTTGAATATATTGTCTTTAACATTCAAAAAAAATTTGGTTGAATTGAAATGTTACCCCTGCAGGAAGTTCATAGAATGGAAGTTTTAGAAGGGGAAGAAGGGTTTGATATGAAAACCATATACTATTTTCAACACATGCCTAACTTTTGATGGATTCATCATCGAGCTGGGAAAATTTTTTGGGTACTGAGTGGGTACCACGTGGTACCCAAACATTGCATCCGGGCCGTCCCAAAAGTGTATTGGACGGCCGAGATCGAAACCCTCTCTCTCCTCCTCTCTCTCCTGTTTCTCTCTCCGTAATCCGAACCGTCCAAAACCGAAATAGAAGGCCCAGATTGCGCGAGCTTGGCACTGAAAATTTTCTCTCGAGCTGGGCTTTAATCCACTCCACCAAGTACTCTACATATTGGCGAGCAGACACCTCTATGGGTTTCTCTATAATAACTCCATCAGTCCATCTATACTCATATTTGTAGGATGACAGTTTAGGTGGAGATTTTAAAGACGAATGCATCTCAAAGTACATCAAACATTTAGTAAAATTGGGAGGGACAACATTTCAATAGTAGGATTGGGGCTGGCCATGGATGATGGAGTTTGGGGCTCAAACAGTTTTTTTTATTTTTACTTTGTTGTAATGTAAGCTTTTTGCTAACTTTTTTTTTTTCTCTCTTTCCCCTCTTGTTGTTGCTTTAAAAAATCTTTGAGAATCGGACGGATAGGTCGAGAATTTGCGAGTAGCAGTAGTAGGAGAGTATTGTGCATTCTCTGAGGCTCTCTCAATGCGTTTCTCTTTTTATTGTACTGGTTTCATTTTGTATCCTCGCGATGGATACAAAATGAAATCAGTATTGTGCATTCTTTTTGCCGACTAAAAATAAAATGGGGAGGGAACAAGAACACACTTTGCTCATGCTGTCATTGTTGGGCAGTTTGATTCTGTGCAGAATTCCGTAAGAGTTTCATACAAAATGTTCACTTGGTGGAAGAAGTCAACCACTATGGGAAAAGAAAACAAACAAAAACATTGAAAATATTATTGCAACTCACAAAGAATATTACACATACATTCATGAAGTCTTTTTTTTCCCCAGATCTTTCTTCTAGATTAAAGAAAATCTACTAAACGAGAGAATCCATCCCAATCGATTGTCAGGCAGCATCTACTCTAGTATGAGACTTACATGTATAGGTTCCAAAGAAAAAATAACAGCAAATGGACATGAGGCATATTTGAAGAAGCATTAAGACTGAATATTTGTCATAGCCATTAAGGTGCTCGAAAGTTTAAGTAATTCCTTACGATTAATGGCCAGCCTCCCCTTAAAATCTTCTCCAGATGGCAGTCGAACAGCTTCCCTCAAGTTCCTACTAGCATCAATGTGTTTCTAGAGCTATGCACCCTGCATGAGAATGAAAACAAATGGACAAGAAAACCAAAAGAAATTAACAAAGGCATGGGAGACGGAGCATGAACGAGATAGTAGGCAGCTAGCTCGAAGGAGGTTTTTCGCCCTTTATTGTAAATAAACTAGAGAACCACAATTGGGAAAAGTAAGGGCTTAACGCCCATGTCCCATGACCTAATGTTAGAACACCAGCCTTACTTCCTGATGGAGAACTCTTCTTAGGCCGAGATGTCTGATTGTTTCTGCATATTTCAGGAAAGGAGATAATGGAAAGATTACACTTTGTTTGGTTTGGTTTTTAGAAAAGTTTTTTGAAAAAAAGTAGAGAGAGAAATGAGAGTAATGATTGTGGAGAGAGAAAAAAGGTGGAGAGAGATAGAGTGAGAAATGAGAATAATAATTGAAAAGTTAGAGAGAGAAAAAGTGGGTCCCACTACTTTTTCCAAACAAAATTTTCCGGAAAGTGTTTCAAACAAGGTGACCTCTCAATGTAGTTTTGCAAGGCAAACTTGACGTGTAGTGTGCACACAACCAACAAATTTTTCCGTTTAATAGTAACAAGTCAACAAAGATATCTACTCCTCATTTTTACCACCACATCTGCCCTGCATATTTTTATGTAGTGAGTCTCACAAAACTAAAAGAAGATAAAAAAAAAAAGACTCCTATTGAGCTTCACAAAAACGGAAGACTCTTTTTTTGTCGAGCTTACCGTATGTGCACCGGAAACTCAAATACGGGTCGAATAGGTACGACAGTAACATATATGGCCAAATTGCGCTGTCTGCAGCCGGATCATACTCTTGATCAATTTCTTTATTACCTTACTTCATCTTTAAAAAATAAACAAAAGGAAACATCCCTCCCTCTCTTAAAAATCTTCCAACCTTGATGATCACTGTGACATGACTTTGCTCCAACAAATGTTTCTGACTTTCGAGTTGCAAAATCATGTATCCCCTACCTAGTCAGACCCTTCACACTGGAGTCGTTATTCTGGAAACTTTTGAAATGATCAAACAACTTGTAGTTCCTCTTTCTAGATATGTCACTAATAGTGCACAAAACAAAACATTCGCAAAAGATATGATCTTTTTTAAGTATACTGAGTCTTCAATCGTCAGGAATCTTGTCTGCTCATAACCTTAGAAATCAGGGTTGCATCGGCAGGTGGATAAGGGAGGAGAGACTCCAGAAATTGGGGTTATAGTTTGACAGAGTTCTCCAGAATGAACAGCATACATTTCACTTACCGTCTGCCTATCATCTACCCAAACACGAGACGAATTTGAGTAGCTTGATCTAATTGTGTTCGGTTAGCTGTGATGTTGAAAATTCTAACGGGTCCAAAAGGCTAACTGGCTCACCATTGTAGTTTCGTAGTTTGGAATGGAAACCATGTGCCGTAGTTTGTACCAGGCACTAAAGAGCATTTGGAATCCAGAGCAAGATTATGCCCTGTAAGGAAGAAATCATTCCCTCTATCACCTGAAAGTAGTACCTAACCAAAAGAAAGTCCAGAGCAAGATTGGGGACAGTGGCGTTTTTTCATTCGATTGAATGGCTGCCACCACTTTGCTATCAACAACATTTCAAGTCATAGAAAATCCCTAAAGACTATTTCTTGAACCCCAAAACTGGGTTCAAAGAACTTCAATTTCAAACCCTCAAATCAGTAAGTAAAAACACTTCACCTGTTCAAGTACGATTTTGGACATTGGAACCCTAGTTGAAACAAGAACAGAGAGAGAGAGAGAGAGAGAGAGAGAGAGAGAGAGAGAGAGGGAGACCTTCGCCCCGCTCGTGCTCGTCTGATTCACCGCGTTCTCGGTGATGGTGTGTTCGTGCCGGAGGCGGGAGGCGCTGCGGTGGTAGTGGTAGCCGGTGGTGGTGGGTTTTGAGGTTTGCGAAATTTTTTCTTTTTATTTTTGCTTTGCTAAAATTATTTTCCACGTCATGACACAGGTTGAACCTGTGTCATCACCCCAAAACGACTGCGTTCCACATCTAAGAACTCTTGGGTGCTCCAAGGACAATTTCTACCTGTATCAAACCATAATTTAATGATCCGAATCATTCTTCTTGTAGAAATTATTATAACACATATGACGTATGAATATCTCGCAAATGAAATACATACTAGTACTTAATCTAAATGAATTTCTATTTCTTAAAATAGATTTACATACATTGAATCATATCCATTTCCATATCAATAACTCTTATGGGATTTTAAGTACATTTTCTATCTATATTTTAAATATTTTAACGATCCAAAACATTCATATTGTAAAACGCAAAAAAATACAAATCATATAAAATTTTCATATTAATTGAAAAAGGATTAGTACTTGATCTTAACGAATTTATGTTTCTTAAAATTGGTTTGGATATACAGAATCAAAACCATAATAACCGGTTTCAACGTAATCTCACAGGAACCGACGTCCTCAACGGTAATCTCTCTCTCTCTCTCTCTCTCTCTCTCTCTCTCTCTCTCTCTCTCTCTCTCTCTCTCTCTCTCTCTCTCTCTCTCTCTCTCTCTCTCCCATTGGCCCTGTACCTTTCCCATTCGGTCAGAATCATCTCCGACAACGATTGGCAAGAGGCTTCGGTCAATCGAAGCTACGTCGACTGCTGCTCATTCGAAGCTCGCTTGGTCGAGCAAAGGGGGCTTGTGTTTCAGTTCACAAAAGAAGCACAAATAAAAGAAACCCATCGTCAATGGTGACTGTTCAATCGGCGAAAGTGGTCTCAAATTCGCAATGGTTACAGTCTCCCCAGTGACATCTGCTCATGATTTTGGTATGAACCCAATCTTCTGCTGAATAATCTTGATATGCACAATTTATGCTAAGCTGCATATTCCGATATCTATGGTTGCTTCTTTTATCTATTCCTCGGTCCAAATATGGCCTTTGTCCCCTTCATATTAGTATCTGTTTTATTCACCTTTGCCATCTGTAATGATGAATTGGTACGTTTATGCTGTGATTTTGGTATAGTTGTTAAAAACCTGAAGTATCTGAAGTATTCGTATCGTCTCTTTCAGAAATTAATGCTTATCCCACCTCGTATCTGCTGTTGTTGTATTTGTGGAAAATGCTCTGAGACCAAGGATTTTCCTCATGGTCCATGAGGCATCACAAGGAATTTCATTCCCATGGCCCAGATATAATCTCCAGCATCAAAGTAGTCAAGGATACCAATGGTGATCGCACTTGTTCGCATGGAACTTAATGAACAAACATAAAGCTACTTGGCGAAGCAGGAATGTTACCTCCTTTGCTTGAGATTGCATCTGGAAACAGAGAATCTAAAGAGTTGGCTTTGTTTGCATTGGTTAAGCTACTTCCTCTTCTTTTGAAGCTAAACATTTTTGTTCCGTAACTTCCATCTACGCACGTCAAAATTGCAACATGCTCTGGAGTCTTTCAAATGGCAATGGAACTGAATTCTTTGTTGATAAGCTGGGCGCCCCATCTTGAATTACTGCCCATTATCACCAACTTGTTAGTTTTGCAATGTAATCTGATCGTCTCATATATTGTGAGGAGGTCTGCCTGGCGTACGCTTCTTAAAATCTGTCAATCTGAAGCCGAATTTGTTGGGACTTCTATTCTCACCTCAAATGGGGTATCACTAATCATTCCTATTCTTCATGACTTCGACCTTGAAATGGGATATCATTAATCGAATGGGGCGTCACTTTCTTGCATTAGCAGGAAATTGATGGATGATCCTATTAGCCTTTGTAGTGGTACTGCTAGTGAGAGGACAGCACTTGAAGCTTGGTTTAAGCGTGGAGAGGTAACTGATCCAGAAAAAGGTGATCACCTTGAGAATTTTCCTTATAGGTCTAACATTCAACTGAGACAGTCAATTCAAGAGTGGAAAAAGCTTAATTACTGTGTGAAATTCAGGTCATGTGAGGCAAATTGTTGTCAGAAATTGACTCAGATGGGGGCGACCAGATGCAAGAGCTTATGAAGGAGAGTTCTGTTAATGGAGACTAGATTGCAGTTGGGGGTCTTTCTGTATTGTTGTCTCTATACTGGGAAGATCACATGATTGAAATGTGAAAGAACAAATATTGATTAACTTGAAAAATCTCGTAGAAGGGCATCTGAGAAATAAGGTAAGTAGTTCCTTAAACCGATTACATAATAGAAAAATAAGTTGCATGCATTTGAAATTTCTACTCCCTACTTTTCTTTGTTTCCTTGGATACATAAATGTGTTCAGCAGTCTGGTGCCTATGTTATTGGCTTTTGCATCAGAGAATTTAGTGCATCAGCTTCAGGTAGACTCAACGAATTTTTTCATGGTTATTAACTGATATTGTCATTGACATTTCTTATTTTTGAAGTGGTACTTCATATGACTCTTGGAATTCTCATACTTCAAAATTTTGATTGATTTGGAAATGGATTTGTTGTTCCAGTTACATTCCAGAGTCACATATGGGGATTTTCAAACTTGTTTCGTGAGAGAGAAAGAAAATTTATTGCACAGTATTCTGAATCTTGTATTTGAAACCAAATTCCACAGAGTGAAGTGGTAGAGTCTGAGGGGTTTGATCACATCATTCCATGGATGAGAAATTGAGTCAAGCCTGTCAGAGGTTGCAGTTGAGTTGCTAGATGATTTATTACAAGATAGATATCGATGTGACACAGTTTTATGGATATTTCTTGCCAGTCAACATAGAAAGCTGAAGAAATCTGATGAAGCTTTGTAATAAAGATGGAGAACATTGTCCATGCTGCTCAGGAAGACTGGCGCCAACCTCTTATTAACTGTATAATTCGAGGTTAGAGAATATTTCCTTCGTGATTCTGGGATTATCCATTGTGTGCATGTATAGACAGCTGATTGACCATGTTCATGTGAAGCGAAGTCCCACACCGCCTGGGTACCAAAGTAATATGAAGTATATAAGTGTGAGGGCACCCTCGTTTTATGAGCTAGCTTTTGGGGTTGAGTTCTACCCAAGACCGTGTAACATGGTATCAGATCTGGGTATCAAAGATGGGTAGGGTGCGTGTCTCTCGCCTGCATGCCGCAAGTGCTGCCGAGTGAGCACGTTGCGCGTGAGGGAGGGTGTGAAGCGAAGTCCCACATCGCCTGGGTACCAAAATAATATGAAGTATATAAGCGTGAGGGCACCCTCACTTCATGAGCTAGCTTTTGGGGTTGAGTTCTACCCAAGACTGTGTAACAGTTCAAGGTTTGGAACCCCTTTCCTCTTAATCTTGTAGGTAGACAAAGCCTGCTAACTACGGTTGTCTACACGGTGCTCGTGAGTCGTGATGGACTTTTCTATGCCCCCAAGTGTACCTGTGCGGTGGTTTCCAGGGGATTACCTTTGTGATGGTGTCAACCAGATACAATGACAGCCATAAAAGTATCGGGTGTGTTTAAAGATACGTAGATTGGACTCTTGAATGCTCCATATCCCATCAAAGTTGGTAGTAAAGATATATTTGTAGCCTCCAGGTAAGAGAAATTCCTTTTCCCTCTGACCAAACTAAACCAAACCAAGCCTTGAGAAAGGATTGAAACAATTAAATATTCAGGATAGCAGGACATGTATATCCTACTTTTGGATACATTTTCTTATCTCCTTAAGTTGAGCGATTAATGAGGTTCTAAGCCCTATTAGTTCATCCATAACCAGACCGAATAGTAATTCTCATACCAGACTCCATGTAATCTATTTACGAGAAAGAAAATTAAGTAACTTTTCTTACTAATCAGCCTTCACACCAAGAAAGAGGGGAAAATGTTAAGAGGGAACAAATTAGAAAGGATAAAAAAAATGTTGAAAAAGAGTCTTAAGAAAAGGAAGGCATCATGGCATAAGCTCAAAACACTTCCACGACCCCCTGCCCTTGGCCTTCCATCATGGTCTCCTAACCTGCCCATCTTTCCCTAGAAAAGCAATCGCTCCATAGTAGCTAAAAGCATTGGCATGCTGCCTGTTGAGGAAATTCAAATCCATCTGAAAAGAACTACGGAACACTCCGTACTTATATGTTGACTTAAATTGTTGCTTAGCCCTACTAGTCGAGTCTGATTCTCATCTTTGTTTGAAAGCATTACGTCAAAGTCATTCTTATTATCTTCAGGGTCAGAGTTGTCAAGGATATCGCTGGTGATAGAACTTGTTAGCATGGAACTTGATGAACAACATGCAAAGCTACTCGGTGAGGCGAGAGTCGTTCCTCCTTTGCTTACAATGGAATCAGGTTAACCCAAAGAGTTGTCTTTATCTGCATTGGTTAAGCTATTGGGTTGCCATTAAAACAAGAAGGCATTGCCACTGCCACTGCTGGTGGGCTTCCTTTTTTTCTCAAACTAACCTTCTTTTTCCAGGTACGGACAGCTACAATTTTGAGGTCCTCCAAAAAGTCATTTCCATTGGTGATGGGACTCAATTGTTCATCGATGAAAGTGGGATCGAGCTTGAGGTGGAGCCAATCATCACCAACTTGTTAGCTTTTCAGTAGAATCCCAACACATCATATATGGTGAGTCGGGCCTGCCCTTTGGGCGCTTCCTAAAATGTGTCAATCTGAATTGGGACTTGTTAAGATGGTTGTTCTCTCTTCGAATTGTGTTTCATTAATCCTTCCTCTTCTTGATGAATTTGATATTGAAATCCGTGAAATCGTGAGAGATCTTCTCTTCTTCTTCTCACAGTATGAGCCAGAAGGAGTGGTGGAATACCTTCTAGCTAAGATGGCTTGAGGCTTTAGTGAGTTTTGAAGGAAACAACACGGTACAAATGGCTGCAACTGGTTTACCAGCCAATCTTCCAAAATCAGAAGAATCACTCACCAAAAACTGACAGAATTGGTTGGTCTGAGTGCAATTATAAGCATATTTAAGATTGGGGTCAATGGAAGCAAAAAAAAACAAAACAAAAAGAAGCTTTGAGAGCTGTTTTAAGCTTCACTAACCCCAGAAATTTTGAGTCACTAAGCTCAGGGTCAAATTATTTGCATTTTCATTGTGAAATTGCTGGAGTCAAAGTTCAGTGAGAGCAAAGGCAAGAACTGCTGCTTGCGGAAATCTTTCTTTAACCAGTCCCAAACTTACTATTATGACCAAAAAAGTTGGTTTCTGGTGATTTCACCCACCACACGGCCTTTTATCGCTAGTCCATGGGGGTAGTTGTAGTGTCAATAGTCCATTTTGCATGTTCGAAACAAATGTGGTTCCTAAAATGGTCAATATGTTGACCTAAAAGTTCATGCAAAGATGTGTGAAGTAATCTAGGCGCTTTCAGCTCTCGTCGGCCAATGTTTTGCATCATTTTGATGCAATAGCAGCGATGCAGCTGAAATTGGAGGTTTTGAGTTGGGGAAGCAAGTTTTTAAAGGAAGAGGCATTGGGGCTTTTGGAAAAGGTTTTTGTGTAGAGGGAAATGGTGGAGGTTTAAAGGAGCGGCAGCTGAAATTGCACCGTATAGATTTAGCTTCTCTATCTATTTTCTTCTCTTTTCCTTTACTTTTTCATCAGCTTTCGTGATTCATACACAGAGAGAACATGAAACCATGAGATTTTGGGGAACCACATATCAAAAACCAAAGACTCGCTCTCGTGGAGGTACCCGGTTTTGGGGAATCACGTAAATCTTGTTGTCGATTTCTTTATTGTTCTTATTCTCATATTGTATTTGATTGTTTATGCTTACACAAACATTATGTCTAGTGAAAGAGTGTGTGCCTCATTTGCCACCCTTGTTTAGTTGTCTATTTGGACGTTCAAATTTTGGTGCTTGTAGATGACAAATGTACCCTCTTGACTTCCCATAATTGGCTATGGATTGGCATGGTCACCTATGAGTACTAGCCATGGAAGTACTGTTGTTTCAAATCTCATACTACTATGATATTTACTTGGAAAATTTGTCATTTCATCTCACAGTTAACGAACAAAACTCCTTGGAAAAATTCCATCTGATTGTGTCCTAGAAGGCAGCCCTTTCGATGTCCCTCACCTACTCTTCTTGACGAGGTTAACAAAACGAGATGGCAGAGATTGATGATGGTAATTGACAAGGTTAACAATTTTGCTTTACAAGGATGGTACATACAAATATGATATTGCTGATAAATTGAGAATTGTGATAACATGGTTATAATTAACTATAATCGATATCATAATCACGTGTGATACAATTCTTGCTGTACTACCCTAATTACCTCTTCGTTGGCGGCAAAGTACGATTGCTATGTGTGGTTGAATGGAGAATAAAGAACTTTGATACCTCTTTCCTGCTTTTTTTGTTGCTTCTCCTTATTTTTCCATGCCCTGATTCGTTCCTATTGTTCGGCGTTGGCAGAGCTCTACAGTGATGAGCCGCAGATTTTGTACTTGGGGCGCAGTTCAGTCACTGTAGAAACGACGCTTCACTGTCGAAGCGGGTATAAAAGGCAGCCAGATGCGGAAATTTGAGCTTTACAAGGGCTCCGCGCTTCTCAATCCCTCATCAGGTATCCCCTCTCTCTCTCTCTCTCTCCATGATTTATGTAAATTTCATGGTTTTTTTCCCCATCTTTGAGGTTAGCCCATATACATCTCCGGATGACAGAAAACAAACTGCTCCTTTGGTAGAACTCTTTCACCGTGGCTAACTCATGCGATAAAGCTCTTGGATGCCCCATATTGTATCATGGGATCAAGTCTCATCCCTCCTCCCCATGTAATAGATTAGAAATGACGAATGACAAAAAAAAAAATCATTAATCAATCAATCAATATCAATCATAAATCAACGAATCTATCTATCTATACCATATCTTATATATTATTGCAGGATGATTTTTCGTGAGGAGGACTCTCATCGCGACAAGTGGCACAAACTTATTGCCCCACACAATTATTTACTTAATATTTTCTAAATTGTTTTAAAGAATTTGCTTAATTAAGAAATCCTTGATTTTTGGGATAACTCATTTCAAACATGAAAAACACTTAAAAATCATGTTAATTTAGGAATGATTTGCGGGGATGATCATAATTCAAAATTTGGTATTAGTATATCCTACTTCTCTTATATAATATAAGGTTACCTAATATGCTCATATTTTTTCGGGCAAAAAAGTTGTGTTCATAACTTAACTTCAGTAGTGTGGTGTCACAAAGAAGGAAAGCATTGATAAAAGTTCTACACGAAATTCACCGTCCAAAAATTCGGTTGCCTCTCCTATTGTGTTCTTCTCTGCTCTATTTCTATCCTTTTGAAATTTGGAATTCTTCATGAATGTTTCTCCTATGCACTCAATTGGGATTTTCGATTTCTAATTTCATTTAGTTGGCATCAATTATTTTTAGGCTCATCTCATGTATGCACAAATTTCTTCTAGAGTTCTATTGATGAAATGGAAGAAGGTGCTTGCATAGACCAAAGTAGGATTAGTAGAAATAAATCTCGATTTCGATCAAGACTACTAATGTAAAGCAAGAAGAGTGAGCCACGGGATAAACCATGATCGCGAACAACAATTTCATTGACAGTTCGTGCTTCCTTCATGTAAGTAGACAACCATATTTATAGTTTGTATTTGTTTTTTTTCATACATGAAAATATGATTTTGCTTCAGTAATCAGTTTATCCTCCCGATATTTTTTAAATATTATTTTGTAGTGGCCAGTTCTGAATTGAGGAGTACATACAGATAGAGTAGAGTACAAAAGATGTTCAACCGAAGGTTTAATAGCGGGAACAAAGTGGGGATTGAAGGGGCTATAGGCTTTAGAGACACCAATTCCCAATGCAAAACCAAGAAAAATAGGTGGGAACATGTTGGCAAATTAAGTGAATAATTAATGGGCACACCATGAGTCATTTCTCAAATTCTCACTTTGAAAGTAGTTCTTTGCTTCTCTTTACGTTTTTAGTTTTTTTTTTTTGTTTTGTTCTCTTTTTACATTTTTCAGGTTTTTTGTGTTCTCTTTTTTCTATGGGAGCCAATAGTATTTCAATTCACTTCGTGATTGTGCGGTTTTCAGTTACTTTGTAAAATATCGAGTGAAAACATGAACATCACTTGGGTTTATGAATAAATTCTGAGAAAAGGAAAATATTTTGTACTTTTCTAATCTCGATCTGTTTTCCATATTTTATATTTTTCGATAGGTTTTGCGAGAAAATATATAAGATAACATATTTATATTAGATCATGTCTCTGTGCATAGCACGGGTTCATGCTAGTAGAAATGTATTTTGCCTATAAAATCCTCTAAACTCCCAATCCTAATTTTCAATTATTTTTTTCCACAAAATAACACATCCCCACTTCCTAAATTCACTCATTCGCAAAACTCCATACCCACGTCCCCATTTCTTTTTCTGTTTCCCATTTCTTTCGACCAGCTCCCAAAATATATAACCACTCATTTCCCAGTATAAGTAAGTAACTACCTTCCATAATCTCCCCCATTTTCTTTTTTTCCTTTAAAAACCAGCCACGTAATTAATCTCTCCCATATATACTCTTTAAGCAAATCCCTGTCTCATTATTTTGGGAACCCAAAATCCATGCTTCCTTCTATACCAAATTTCTCTCTTCTCTTCCGAATTTTTAAATCAATCTAGAATATCTCTATTGCCCCGTCCAAACATACAAACGAACCATTCTCCCAGTATCTCTTTTGCCACCTTCTTTATGTTTTATTTTTCATTCATCTGATGCTATGAAAGAAATAGGTTCAGCTAATATTTTTGTGTTTTCCCCTTTCGGTCATGATTTGACGATTGTATGGAGGTTCCAGTGGAGATCCCTTTCCATTTCTCTTCCGATGTCTCGAAAAGTAAAGAAAAAAAAATGACGTGTGAGTAGTGTTTCACGTTTTTGGTTTTTTTTTTTTATACAGCCCAAAACGTGTAGTTTGGGCTGTTGTGCAAATGTGTAGGTTTTTTTTTGTTGTGCGTGTGACATTTTTGTTTATCAAATGATGCCAAATATGCATTTTCCGTTATTCACATATGCATTTTCCGTCCAAGAGTTAATTGGAAAGGTAACATTGAACTTTGTTTCAAAGGGTAAAATCGAAACTATATATTTTACAAGGAAGAAATTGAAACCAAACATGTTTTGTAAGGACCAAAATAGTAGATAAACTATAATTCCCCGGTAGAGATCAGGGAGGGGAGGGGAGGGGAATAGGGATTAATATGAGTTCGGAAATCGGAGACGGAGACAGTGATATCCACCCCACGTACCCCACCCCACTGCCATCCCTAGCAAGGACGGAGCCAAAAGAAGACACCGGTGGAGACGTTGGCATCTCTCTTTCCACAAGTTCACATATTGATGATAAATTTCGCTCCACAAACTTTATAATAGCCCATGTCCTTGGCTTAGGTTTCCCGTCATTATTTTTACTTACCTATGTTCTGTTTTTCTATAACAAACAAGCCTTTAGCTCATTTAAAAGGAGATCCTTTTAATAGTTTTCTTCCCATCTTACACAGCGAAAATTTGATTCAAAGTGATGTTACTGATCCCTGTTTCCTATTATATTACCTTTTTGCTGTTTAAGTTTCCCATAATTTCGTTCTCCTGTTCCTCTCAACTCAAATCCTAGTTTCACCTGTGTTCGATTGAAGGGCCCATGTTTGTTTTAACACATATATAAGTCTACCATTTTGATCTTAGATGCACATGGAAATGGAAATCAATTAGAGCTGAGGAAGCCTCGATTTGAAACCTCGTCAACACCAAAAAAAAAACAAAAACAAGAACAAAAAAGTTCATACTTGATGTAGATATGTGCTGGAAATGTCAAGAAAAGAAAACAACATGTCCAGCCGTACTTAAAAGCAAATAAAAGGACAAGGATGCAACGTTTGAGAGAATTAATAATTTGGGAAAATGCAAATTACTTTATTACATAATTGACCTCTTCGCTTGCCATCAAGTCAAAACTCTCATACACAAGCGAATTGGTTCACTAACACAAATACAATGCATGGGATATGGACCAGTGCAAGAATTACTACACAATAATATCAAACTAATTAATAAGCACATCATATTTTTTTCTTGGCTCATTATTCTTCTTCCTCTTATTGTCACGTCCAATCATTCTCTCCTAAATGCTCTGTATCCCTTTATTGCAAATGCCTTCCTTTCCCTGCAAGACCAGATTGGATTAATAAGTAAGTGTATGTCTACATGTGGGTATGATCTATCAACTGGTGGTAGGACTGGTAAAAAAATAATGCAGCTAATTAAGCTTACCTGAGAATTACCAGAGCAATATTGCCTAGTAGTGGTGGGGAGGAGGAGGAGAAGTGTATATGTAAGGGTGAGGTGGTGGTGCTTTGTGCACCGGAGGAGGAGGGGGTGGGGACTTATATTTGTAAACTGGCGGGGGAGGAGGAGGAGACTTGTACTTATAAGGTGGTGGGGGAGGAGATGAGTACTTGTATGGCTTCTTGGGTGGTGGTGGTGGTGGAGACTTGTGGACTGGAGGTGGTGGAGGAGGAGACTTGTACACATAGTGTTCCTTCGGTGGTGGTGGAGACTTGTAGACTGGAGGTGGAGGAGGAGGAGACTTGTACACGTAGTGTTCCTTTGGTGGTGGTGGGGACTTATGAACTGGAGGTGGTGGAGGAGGAGACTTGTACACGTAGTGTTCCTTCGGTGGTGGTGGGGACTTATGAAATGGAGGTGGTGGAGGAGGAGACTTGTATACGTAGTGTTCCTTTGGTGGTGGTGGCGGCGACTTGTACTCGTAAGGCTTCTTAGGTGGTGGTGGTGGCGATTTGTACTTGTAAACTGGTGGAGGAGGTGGTGGTGATTTGTAATGGTAAGGAGGAGGCGGTGGTGGTGGGGACTTCTTTGTTGGTGGTGGAGGTGGGGATGAGTAATGGTAGTCTGCAGTGGTTTGTGATGGGAAGCTGAGAGACACTATTGCCACTAGGAGGATGATGGCAACAGAGGCCTTAGAAGGCCTCCTTCCTTTGGCTCCCATCTTCACTACAAAATGGGGTTTTGGTTATGATGTTTAAGCAACCCTCTCCACCCCTTTATATAGCTTAGTATTTTTACCATTTGATCACTTAGAAAATTTATCAATGGTAAAATGTTGTTAAGACAAAAGGGACATTTGATAATGAATTACCTGTCCATATTCATTTTGTGCATGGATTAATATTAAAGGTACATAAGACAATAATTTTGGGGTTGGTAGAATCTAATAGAGGCTGCTAGCTCATCATAGGAATAAGGTAAATAGTGTAGATATCATTGGTTGGCCATGTGGTATATGCATTAATTCAAAAGAAAAGTCTTTCTTGCAAGTAATTATTGAATGGTGTTGGACACCGCTGCATGGTGCCCAACACTCTTATCCACCACACATTTTTATGGGGTTTCATATACTAAGTAGTACTGAATCCTAAAAAATATGTGATGAATAAGAGTGTCGGGGCACCACATAGCGGTGCCCCAAAACCACCAAATAATTTTTCCTTTCTTACATGTGTCTGCGTCATGTATTTTTTTCCTACTATATAGACCGTATTTAATTTCTTAGACCTCCACAAATATTAACAAAATGTACAAGTCTTCTGAAAAAAAATACTCTAACCAAAATTGTCAAACGCCATCCTGGTTCGAATAGCCAACAAGGCAAAACTTCAACCAGAAAACATAAACAAAGAAAAAAATAAAATAAAAGAAAACAGCCTAACCAAAAACCCAAGCACCACCAAACCTCATACCCCAACTCAGCATCTCCAGCGCTCCAACCGCGACCCAAAACGAATACCAATCTGAACAGAAAAACAAACCTCAACACCAAAACTAAACCGCGGACATAACCAATAGACAAGCCGCAGCGACTTTAAAATTTCAAAGATAGAAAGGCATCATCCTTCAATTCAGCACTATCAGCATTCTCGCTCTCAGCTGTTTCTCCCTCCTTCATTTCGACAAAATTCTTCAAGATCAATCTTGTATTCAGAATTACATTTCTTTTAAAAGTTGTAGTCTTTGTTATAACATTTTACCTTCATCAAAGCAATATTCACCTATCAATAATTTGAAATTGATTACTCCTGTGTGAATCCTACTACATAAATCTTGTGCTTCTCCCTCACTTTTCAACAATACCCATTTCTTTGTGTCGTTCATTGGAAACCGACACATTGACAATGTTACAATTAATATTTTAGATGGCTCTCGGATATGATTCATTATGTGTACCATTTTCCTATTTTATTTTATTTGGAGGACTACGTTTGACAAGGGTTTGGATCCTCTCCGGTCCATGTTTTGGACCAAACAAGACAGCTAAAATCTGGACTATGCATTCGTATAATGAATGATTCAGATTTGATCATAGGTTGTTATGGTAAGAGTTAAGTTTTTAAACAAATTTAAACCATTAATTTTAGCAAATCAACAATCCAAATTTAGACTCTTCAAAGACTGGGAGGATCCAATTCCTTTGAACAACTATGTGGATGCCTCACTCGGAAGGGCGAGTGCTGGTGTTTTCAACGGTCCTGATTTTATCTCGGTACTTCGTAAATCTGAGCCGTCCAGTGCCAAGATGAAATCCGAACCATTAATTACCGAGATCAACAACTCGGATGCACACACCGGGTCCGCCTAACTCTCCTTGAATTTTTGGTGCAGGGGACCAGGCGGCTTGACTCTCTCCCCCTCTCTCTGTCTCTCCCCGCTGTCATTTCAGAAACTGCATGGCTTTTGGTTTTTGTGGACGTAGAAGGAGTAACAAATTTGAGTTGTCTTTTTATCCTTATATAATTAGCAACTCATACGGTTGTCTTTTTCCTTCTGTTTCGTTAAATGATTTCATGAAAATCTTAAATGCATATCACCCATATTCAGGTGTATGTTCATATAGTTAAAATTTCATAATATGTGCGGTGCCCAGTGGCCGAGTCAGAATTACAATTTGGAAGTGACATTGTTCCACAACACTTCCCTTTTGTCGTTGTGCGTGGTTTACAAAACAGTGAAGGGGATGGTTATGTATATATTCATATAGTTAAATTTTGTCGTAATCTTTTTCAATTAAGAGGAATAAAAGTTTGGACCAACTCTCCTGTGGTCTTTAAATGAAAACCATTGAGATATTATTGTTAGGATTGAAACGACTTATTTTTCAAAAAAGTGATCTTTACAAATATATGCATAAAATATTAATATTAAGTTGACCGAATGCCAATAGATCGCCTAATTGAATTGTCTTAACGGAAAAAAATAAAATAAAAAAATTGGCTTGAAACAGGGGTAGCTCCGCCCCTGAATATGTGAACATAAATTCGTAACATTTGCACTTAAATTAATGACATCAATTTTCAATCACACAGTATATACAGCTTACAATTCACAACATTTGCACATCCATTTATAACATCAACTTTGAATTTGTCATAAAATTTAGTTGATAAAATATGAAATCATGGTATTTAATTGCGTTATAAGCTTTTATCTTGATGTTATGAATTCTTTTGAGGTTGTGCTAAAAACTGACTTAAAAACTAACTTATTGTACTATACGAGACAAGTCATTCTCTTAAAATTCATTGATTCAAAACCCCAACTTAAGCCAATTCCCAAATTACAATTTCTGGAACAACGCTGTAACGCACAACCTGAGACAATGACCGAAAAATCTTGATTTGGTAATCATTATCTAAAAGTGATAAGGCGCAAACATTATATCTCCAAATCATGTTACAATCATAATGTCATTTAATTCGGAAGCTGACGAGTTGATTTCCGCGTGGTCAGTCTCGATCACCTGCAAAAAGGAAACTTGACACTAGGGGTGAAAAAAAAAAAACCGACGGGACCCGAACTGACCGAAAAACCGAAAATTCGGTTCGGTGTTCGATCGGCCCAGTCTGGCAGAAAAACCGAAAAAACCGAAATACATCTCGGTTCGGTTTCGGTTTCCCGAAAAAAAACCGAAACCACCCCTATTTGGACCGAAAACCATACAACTCTAATAAAATGAGATTATGGAATCCTATTTTATAAATAATTCCATGCAACTCTAATAAAATGCATACTTTAATTGTAAAAACAACACAACTTGTATTATAATAACTTAATAAGCATATAATACAAATCTTAACGCCGAACCGAAAAAATCGAAAAAACCGAAAAAAAAATCGAAAAACCCGAAAAAATCGAAAAAACCGAACCACCCCGAACCGATCGGTCCATTGTTTTTTTTCAGTCGGGCTCGGTTCCCAGCAAAATCACCCCGAACCGATTGGTTCGGTCCTGAACACCCCAAAAACCGAACCGACCGATTTTCACCCTTACTTGACACCCGTGTAATGCCAATTACCAATATCACTCTGAGAGAGTGAGTAAAGGAGAGTAAAGTAAAGTAAAGCTCAAGCAATTTAGAGTGCGAGAGTTATGTCTCTATCCTCATTGTATGGAGATTAATTATATAGGCAATTAGGAGTTAGAGTCTTGTCAGGACTAAATTCATGGATCGTTGGATGTTGATAAGGATGATATCGGGTCCAATGGCCAAAGCCTTCCCTATCCCATTGGGCAAAGAACCCCAGGGGGAGTTGGACTGTCTGTAGCCCCTTTAGTTTAGATTATGAGTCTAGAGAGTCGTATCCGTTGGTATTGGATGACGATAGACCGAGCAGACCAACCAAACTTAGCAGGTTACCAGCAAGCTGAATAGGCCTGGTCTGTGGTCAGGTTTAGGGTTGGCCAATTCCTCCGATCCGTCCGAATCCAATCCGATCCCCGATTCGAACAGATCACTAATATGGAGATCTATTTGGAGATTGGATAGGATATGGAGTTTTTTCTGATCAATCCCTGAATCCCCGAAATATAAGGGTCTATATTTGAGTTATGAAACTTTGGAGTCTCACAAGATTTTCTCCAAACATATTGTTGGTTAAGAGACTTTATGTTTGGGTTTTCTCTTGATGGCAGTCAGTGTTGTGCTTTGGATACTTGTCATTAGCTGCCAGTATACTCGGTGGCCGGTGCTTCAATATTGTCTTGTTTTTTGTCGTAGCTACAAGGATTTCTTCTTCTGCTATTTTCTTTAGCAATTCCTGGATTTTGAATTTGACTACTAAATTAGCAACTGATATTGTTCTTGGTTGTGATGGTTGGAAAATGTTTTTAGCATTTAATTTGTAACTTGGACTATAGTAATCTACTTTTTTAAAAAAGATTGGATCCCCGAATTCCCGTGGGGATTCCTGTTCCCCATTTGGAGCGGGGAGGGAGGATGAAAATGAAGCCCTGCTAGAGATTGGGTAGGGGATAGATATGGAAAAAAGGGTTTGGAGATCGGGGGTGGAGATAGTACTCTCTGGCCCCGATCCGTCTCCATGCCCATCCCTAGTCAGGTTTATACCTATACGAAGCCAAGTCTCAGTATATGTTTAATAAATCCCTCTGGTGGTCCTTTTTGCATGAAACTTCAAATGGGATTGATCAATTTGGTAAATCAAAGGGTAGGTAAATAATTAAAGACTGAATCAAGGTAAATGTTCTTCTGGGAGCAAGGATGGAGACAGGGAGGGGTTAGTAGGGGCAGTCGTCCCCCCTACATTTTAAAAAAATTATACTATTACATTGAAAAAAAGAATTTTATCATCAAACTATATAGTCTCGTCCCCCCTCCGTTTTTTCATTAAAAAAAATAATAGTAACAACTTTAATATTTATCAAGCTATGAAACAACTTTGTACTAAAATTGGTTTTAATGAAGTTTAATTACAATTCTTTTAAACAAAACAAGACCCAAAATTTATAACCCAACTCACTTAAAGTCAGGGACTCAAGGCCTGTTCATTTTTAAGAACTAAGGCTCATTTAATGTGGTATGATGCCTAATTTCAGTAGATACTAGATAGGATTAGATAAACTTTAATATCATTTGCAATCTAAGTTGATATTAAAAACACGTTTAGTTTCATATGTATTGGTGTTATTTTTTATTTTTATTTTAGTTAGTAAAAATTCATATCGTTGTAATATTTTAATTTTTTTTATTATTTATATCCGTCCCTCCTACGCTAAAATTATGGCTCCGTACCTGTATGGGAGAGAAAGCGAGAGAGGCTTATGCCCCATTAATCAAAGAGAGACTTTTGTATTCTTGTAACGTTGTCTCTGGGATTCTAACTCTGTTTCTAGAGAAAAGAGGAAAAGTCGAAGGGTGTTCAAAATTTCCTTACCAAATTAAAGTAGCAGATCCATCTCGTGCTTTGACAATCTCTGCACTGCTTTGGAACCCTCCGTATTTCCAAGTCCAGCCAAGAATCGTTTGGACTGACAAAGCTGAAACTTGATAAAATATATGGCAAATAGGAGTTCCATCCGTAAGCCAAAGTTGCTGCCAAAAATGACAAAATATCTTTGGTGCCAAATCTGACAGCAACTTTTGCTAAATATCATATCATCTGGGCTAGTAAATCAGCATTAAAAAAAAAAGGGTTTAATTCAAAAGTTTGTATCGAGATGGTGAATAACACTAAACTAGTGCGCATGGTAGCTGGTTTGTGTCAATTAGGGCATTCTTATCAGGAGTACCAAATTTTTCACCAAATTTAATTTCAAAAACACCTTTTACAAATTTAGCAAGTCACTTATCCAAAATTTCCAAAATCAGACTCTCTACCCAAACTTAACTATATTAAACTATTCCCCTCAAATCTTAAAAAAAAAAAATTCCCCCTAAAAATGGAATCTCCCTGCCTGGGGAGATGTTTTCGGTGGTCAGTGAGCCACGTGTTCCGCTCCCCCTCTCTTTTCTGACGCAACCGGAAAAAAACAATAATAAAATGAAAGGTTAGTGAACAGTAACTTAACAAAGGTGGAGCGTTACTGTAGCAAAGCTACAAATTTAACAAATTTGCAAAAGATTTGTTAAGCTTGATTTTGGAGGATTTTGCTACATTTCACTCATCAAATTTAGCTTTTAAGGGATTTGATGAGTGAGATATTGATGCTCTTACGACTTGGGCCAAGTTTAGCTTAATTAATAAGTCACTTTGACTTATTTCTTTCGTCCTTATTGATTTTTTTTTTTTTTTGCATTAGTTAAGTTTGTCCCGATGAGCGGAATCGAAAAAGTAAATGATTATGATCAAAACTCTCCATTTTTTTAATAAAAACGAAAATACTTTTTTTTTTTTTTAAAAAGGTCTTTTTGCCATATTTTTGTCTTTATTCAAAAAAAATTGAGATGGGTCATAATTTTTTATTTGTTTTTGATGAAAAACTAGCTAACGTGAAAAAAAAATAAAAAAATAAAAAAATAAGTCGAGTGATTTATTAGGCTAAACGTGACAGTAATACACTCGGAATTGCAGTAAAACATTGAACCACTCTTATTCTCTTGCCGGGCCTTGAGCCCTTGACCTATGGATATGATAAACACCCACTAGGTAGTAAGGAGGCTTGGTAACATTGATCCACTCTGATGCACAAGCCCAACTACATGATGAACATCTTTGTTGCTAGAGGGTCCAATTGTCTTAGAAAATAGAAATAGATAGGCCCTATTAGGTGATCATATGTTGGTAATGTTGGGAGCCCAACTACATAATGAACATCTTTGTTGCTAGAGGGTCCAATTGTCTTAGAAAATAGAAATAGATAGGCCCTATTAGGTGATCATATGTTGGTAATGTTGGGAGCCCAACTACATAATGAACATCTTTGTTGCTAGAGGATCCAATTATCTTAGAAATAGATAGGCCCAATTAGGTGATCATATGTTGGTAATGTTGGGCTCAGTAGTCCAAACCTGATTTGCTTCAAATAAGATATGATTCCTTTCAATCTCATCATCTCCTTTATCCGGAGAGGAATTAGTTTCTCAGGTGGGGTGCAAATTGAAAAAAACCTAACCGTAGAACAGTCCGGAGAGGACTAACATTGAGACCGGAGCCCTTGTCGATGAGAACGAGAAGTACTCTTAAGAATAAATTTGGCAAGTTGAGGTTTTTTCTTTTCCAAAGGCCGGCAATCAAGCTTAATCACGCTATCGTATCATCACAATATACAAAATTTTATTCATTGATAATGTTATTCATCAGCGTTATTCTGGGGAGATATAAATGCTGCAGCTATTGAGTACGAGGCCTGAACTACTTTTTCATTAGGGTATGGAAATCTGACTTCGGTAGGCCTGAATGTACAGCACATTTGTGTAGTTAGCAATATGGCTGAAATTTTAAAAGCCTCATGGTTTGTTTTCGCAGCAACCTGTTTGTATTTAGTATCTTTTTATTGCAGTTATTTGTTTTCTGGAACTGAAGTGTATCTATGGTTGAACAAAGCATAGGAGAACTTCATTTTTATCTGTTAGGAGTGCAATAAATTCAGCATATTGTGTTTTTGCTAATGGATATATTTTTTAACTTTGTTTTAATCCCACCAGCATCTCATGTGCCATTACTTCTATTAGGGAACTGAACCCTCATTTAGTAAAAGATCACGTTAGCTTGTTTAGATGACATTGCATGTAATAACATTTTTAATTTAAGATGAATTTCTTAAAGGCCAGCATTCAAATGGTTTGGTTGCTCACCGCATTTTTTAAAGACCAAGCTTGGATTGCTTTGGTTGCTGACCACAACCACATCCTGACACTAATCATTCAAAAGAGATGAATCAGATCCTTTTCGGTCCGACTTTGATGATTGCTAGGTCTTCGACAATGCTCATTTTGCATGCTAGAGCAGTTGTTTGTGTTTGTTGTTTGGGATTTATTTGGTTCAGAAATTAGGGTTACGTTAAGTGTGCTAGATCTTGGGTAGACAAGACTCATAACAGTTTCGTCAAATTCCCTGAATGTGTAAAGCCGTAATGTTCATAATTAGAAAAGGACTCCAATATGGATCTCAGTATCCAATATTGGAGTCTTTTTCTAATTTGGCTTATATGTTGTTTATGTCCACAGATACTCCCTCAAGATTTGCTTAAGAAGTACATAACTTATGCTAAATCAGGTGTGTTCCCAAGGTTCCATTGCATGATGCTAACTTGAACAAGCTCACACAAGTTTATGCCGAACTACGGAGAGAATCTTTGGGTAGATGTCCTTCCGCTTTTTTGTTCTAATGATTCATCAATCATTGGTAATCTATTTCATCTGTTGGCTGATTGATATGTTCTCTGATTTATGTGTTGGTAGCATGGACAAGGAGTTCCTAAAGCGGTGAGGCACATAGAATCTATGATTCGGATGTCTGAAGCACATGCAAGGATGCACCTCCGGCAGCAGTTGACATTGACATGGCAATATGTTTCCTGCTTGACTCCTTCATTTCAGCATGGAAATTTGGGGTCCAGAAAGCTTTGCAAAAGGTACTAAAAGATCTCCCGATTGATCATTTTTTTATGAACGTACTGTTTCATCTTGATTGTATTGTTCTACTAATCCTGTGTGGACCATTTTGTCTAATTGATGTTCAAATACTGGAAGTTTGTCTGTGATGTTGTAATCCCTTTTCTCTTATGGTACCGTTGGGAGAGTGAGTTTAATTGTTGGCGAGGCTGGAACATCTGATAATGATGTTACTTGTGGCCATAACGTTTTGGAGTTAAATCCCACTTTGAGGGTTTGAGCTCCTTTCATTTGGATTTAAAAGATTTTGTTTCTTGATTCTTCAGAGTTTCCTTGCTTAGTACTAAAATTATCATTCTGAGTGAGCTTTTATTGTTCTGCAAGTTCTTGTTGGGTGTCTTTACTTTTTAATTTGTGGATTTCATGTAATTAGAAAATGAGGACCTGAAGGTGGATTTCATGTAATTAGAAAAGGAGGACCTGAAGGTGTGTAGACACCCCGATTTTGAACCCAGGATGCACTCGAGCATTCCCGATGATGAAATAGACCAATTGTGCATACCTCGAGGCTAAGAACAAGGCTTGAACTCACCGAACCACCCTAAACCATTCTAAACCCTCCTAGAACAACCTTAAACCAACCAAAATGACCAAAATACCCTTCAAACCATCCATAAACCATTTCAAAACAAACCCAAACCCATACCATCTTCTAGTACATTCAAAACCCTATTTATTGATATATAATACGTCTCAATCCATTTTGAAATGAGGGAGATGTGTCCGTTTTACCAAAATGACTTATTTTCCCGACCTTCTGAGGGTAAAATGGTCACATACTTGAATGTACAAATTATCTTGGGTTCAACCTATTTGGGTTAGAAAGTACACTCGACAAGCTTTCCAACGCTTCAAACCACGCATGAAACGGAGTTCGGTAGCACCCGGGGCGGCCTCGCAAAGTTTTACCTTTTGAGCAACAGCCTTGAGCGCTCAAGCCTTGGACCTTGAGCGCTCAAACCCAAAAATCCCACCTTGAGCGCTCAAGCCCATGGCTTTGAGCGCTCAACTCTGATCCAGATCAGTTTTCTGCAGAACATCTAATCATGATATTCTACTACAAGAGGAACGTCTACCTATGTTTTCTACTGCCTAAATACACTTCCTAGACCCTTGAACATCTCCTCAATCACCCCCCAAACCCAATTCAAAAATTAAACCCATTTCCCTCCCATTTCTCTCTCTATATAAACCCCCTTTGGCTGATCTCTTACACTCTCACACCCTTCATCAGCCCTCTCCACTCTCTCTCATCACTTCAATCACGTTTTAGCCTTTCTCTCCTCCATAGCCACCATCCCCCATCATCTTCAACCTCCAAAACACCCAAAAACCTTCTTTAAAAGGCCTACAACACATGGGTCTTTGAGAAACCAACTACAACAGCCCCTCTCTCACTCTAATAAGCCATTTACAGCCCATACACTCCATCAATTTCGTCCAAACCTAGCTCTTCCATCAAAACCCACCTCATCCAAGTCAAAATCACCATTTTAAGCTCAAATCCTCCATCATCCACTCAATCAATCACTCAATCAGCCCTACACTCACACTCCTCTGTCCAAAATACTTCATCTATAGCTCATAAACACAGCCACTACCCATCCATTCATCAAACCACAAGTTCAAGCCTTGATCATAGCCGAAAAGGTAGAAAATCATGTGAAAATCACTGTTTTGGTCTTGCTGAGGGAGACCAGTGGGCTCATTCAAGTTCCTCATACTTGAAATGAGCCTACAAGGTCTGAAAAGTATCAAGAAAAACATTTTTTAAACTTGTTATTTTGGTATTCACTTTCCAAAATTCTTCAAAGTCCATGTTTCTGTCCAGTTTTGGGAAAATAAAGTATAATCATTGATTTGGGGTTGTTTGATCATCCAATGTCATGTTATAGCAGAATTTGGCAACCTGGAAGTGGCTTGAGCGCTCAAGGCCTTACCCTTGAGCGCTCAATCCACTTTGAGCGCTCAAACCCCAACAGAAAGTCAGTCACAGTGTTTCAGCCATAACTTTTTACTCCGAACTCCGTTTTCAACGTATTATATATCAAAACGTAGATAATTTGAAGGGCTACAACTTTGTAGTTTTATATTCTTCCTGATTTTGTCTCAAAGGCTTCCAAAAAATGTAAATAGTGTTGGAAAGTCAAATAATTTTGCTCAATATGGTGTTCTAAGTCCTTTTTCTCTCTTTCATTGTCATTTTCTTTGTTTATATCATTCCACCATCGCATTGTACATTGCACAAGCATCCACCATCACTTGGTTCGTATTTGAATACTTGTTTATGTGTTTTCTCATTCCCATACTCCCCGTTATTTGCTCAAAATCAAATTTCAAATATTTTCAAAATCCCACAAAATGTTGAGTAGAGACCGGTTCATGGACCGGGCGAGAGGGGTGCCGTAAAACCCTTCCCCTCTCGTAACCAAACCCCCGAATTTGAGAAATCTTTGGTTCCGCCATGATCAGTGAAATCTTTTTCAAATGGGCAGACGAGTCATATTTTTATTGGTTTCTCGGGTTCGGACCTCAAATCCGGGTGGCGACTCTATCGGTCACAATCTTTTCGAACAATCTCGGTGGGCCGTCCACAAGGTGGTTATAAACTGTGCAAGTGCTCTAATTGTTCATGGAAAGTTCTCTCAATCCAATTATGGTTTTTTGCAGAGCTTTAAGAAGTACATGACTTTGAAGAAAGATTTCAATGAATTGATCCTCCACCTCCTGAGAGGTCTTGTGAAGGATGCACACCACTTTGAAGAAATCATATCTGGCTCTACTTCAAATCTTCCCCATATTGATGTCAAATTGGAGGAGCTCCATTTCAAGGTATTGACATTTTTTTCTCCACGTAATTTTTATTTATCAAGCAGTGTAAATGTCTATAAATATTGAAAAAAAATGGGGCAAAAGGGTATCTGTTTATTCGAATAGAAACAAAATAAGGACTATATACCTCATACAGCAGAAGAAATATGTATTACCCTTATTACATTTCATTGGTTAGTTTGGGAGTGAAATTGTCATCTTGTCAGAAATAGGGGATTACCGTTCTGTTTGAATTTTCCCTTCATTCCTGATTGCTGTCCTATTCCTTTGCTTGTTATTCTTTCACATAACATGTACTGGATAAGAGTAACTGACTTCGGGACTGTTTATATTATTGGTGCAGATGGGTGGTAGAAACACAGTTCTTTTGGATGCCGGCCATCAGCTGTAGAATGCCGTTAGTTAGTGACATACCAACTATTATTTTTGGAGCAGACATGACTCACCCAGAAAATGAAGAAGACTCCAGTCCCTCAATAGCTGCTGTATATTTCCATAATTGACAATTTGCTTGTTATAACATCACTTTATACGGTTTGGAAATTTTCTTCAAGGACCTTGTAGGTGGTGGCTTCTCAGGATTGGCCTGAGGTCACAAAGTATGTTGGATTGGTTTGTGCTCAAGCTCATAGAGGAACACATACAAGACTTTTACAAAACTTGGCACGATCCTGTCCGTGGCACAGTTGGTGGTGGCATGATCAGGTATAGTTTATTTCTTTTCATTGTGGAGTCTCTTCACAGACTTTTTTATTTTTGTATTTCTTTCTTTGGTTTCTAGCATTTATTTTTATGTTTCATTGCTACTTGTGCAGGGATCTTCCGGTCTCCTTTCGCAAAGCAATAGGGCAAAAGCCATTGAGGATTATATTTTGTAGGTTCAAATTCCGAACGGTAATCATGTGTTTTTTAGAATTGGACTTTTCTTTTCAAAAAGAAAAATCTATACCTTACACTCATGCAGTTGTATGGTTGTTCATAAAAACCTTCAGCATTGAGTGAAATGCAAGTAGAAGATACAGTAGCAAAGTTGTTTATTTTTCCTCTTAGTGCATATTGGTTAATTGTAACTTGATATCATATAATTCTAAGCGCGGTTCACATATTGGTTAATTTTTTATGCATGTTCTTTGTGCTAGCATACTGTGTCTCCACGGATCCAAAAAAAAAACACTATGAACTTGGCCTTGCATTTGAGCAGCCATTTATGTGTGTCAAATGCATATTTATTTATCAAGTCTACGTTGTAAACTTTCTCCATCATTCTAAGTTGTGTAAAATTGGACAATCAATTGAGCAGGGATGGTATGAGTGAAGGACAATTTATCAAGTCCAGCTTTACATATCTTACAAAACACAAGTCCATCAAACCAAAAAGTCCTTTTCTGCTCCTTTTATTTTTTTTTATTTTTTTGTTTCTTTTTGCTGTTGTTAGTTTTTTGGCTGGCAGTTTTGTAGGCATGTGGGTTTGTTTTTTGTTGTTTTGTTTACCGGTTTTGGGCTGGTTTGATTTAATACATTTCTATCTCTTTACCCCCCCCCCCCCCAAAAAAAAGTCCATCAAACAGACATAAGAATATGTGCCTCAAACTTAAACATTTAGTAATCAAATATTTACGCACATTACAGATGCAAATTCAACATGGAATTGTCAGATTAGATAGGAACGATTGTTGCAACAGTCTTTAGAGGCCAGGCCGAGACAATATTTGGCATAACTATCGAATACTTAAAAGACAACACACACAAGTAGTAAACCATAAATAGCGGCACACACAATTTGTATTCACTGTTCATTTCAAAAAATCACAATACCAAATATTTATAACACATTATCATTGATTGCATTTAAAATACAAAGAAGGTTATCAAACGATGCTGCAACAATACTAGGTACGACAATGGAGTTTGCCATTCATCTTCGAGCATACAAATCAGGCCTGGGAGAATCATTGCAGTGCTTGTTCACGGTTCATTGTCGACGTAAAAAATTTGTCTGAAATCATAGAAGTTGAACAAAAGAACTCCCCTTGCTATAGTCACTGCAATTAATGTCACATCAGATCATTCAAAAAAAGCAAAATCCGAATCTTTATCCCCCAAAAAAGGTCACTCCACAACAGACATGGAGCAAGATGGACTCGAGGATTCTGATCCAGAACTTCATTTTTGGCTAGCTATTTTTATCGGAAATAGCTTTGTATATATACTAAACTATTTGTTTTCACAAATTTTCAATAACTTTGTACCCAAGACAATATTTTGAATGCTTCAATTTTTCTATGTCTTCAATATCTAATGATACCCACGCCTTCATTCAAAACACTATTTTACTATGTTTCAATGTCTCTTTAATCTTCCTGTACCTTTCCTTCTCCAATTCAATCCAACAATAGAATACGCATACACAAAGGTTATTATTGCAAAATCAAACAACACCTTTATTACAAAACAATCCTTAACCACTAGGCACACGGTGACGTGAAGCGCGTCAGACTCAACTAGTTTGATAAATGTGAGACACTAGGATCCGGGGTGGGTGCTATTGCGGTAGGTGTTGTGCGTCGTGCTGTACGGTAAAACTACGTCGTTTAGCTTGATTTTTTTGCACACCTCCAAAGCTTCCAAGGGTCTTGTTTGAAGGAAGAAAAAACCACTATAAAGTACCTAAACCCTAAATTCGAAGTGCCTAAATCCACTATACCCTACCCCAAGAGCCTAAATCTCCTAAAATTGAACCCCAAAATTAACTCTCCAAATAGGGCCCTTGGATGTCTAAGGAAAATGAGCAAAATGATGTAGTTTTGCCGCACAACACCTACCGCACAACGCCTCCCCCGAATTTGGGACGCTACAGGGTTAAGAATATAACTATCGCAATCATTTTGAGGTAAATCGGTTATATACCCAATATATAGGAAACATTCTGTGATACTAGAGCTAAATATATATGGGAGTTATATGTATCAGCCCTAAATTACAGGAAGAGAGAGAGACAATCAGAAACCCCAAAATCTCAAGGGGAAATGACATTTCAGTGGGAAAGAGGTAAAAAAAAAAAACACAAGACAATTCCATGACACACTTTGTGGAAATCATCAGGTGATGGGTGAAGGGGAATAATAATTCCAATTTCAGAGAAAAATTGTCGGTCAAAAATATCCCCACTGTTTAAAAGTTCAATACGAACTTGCCTTGCCCTGTGAAAACCATTCCCCTTTCAAAAATCAAATTGAATCGACGAAGAACCCTCAAACTCTCTCCATCATCTGCCGCTCTGCACGAACAACAAAACTCTCAAACTCTCTCCATCATCTGCCGCTCTGCACGTCGGTCGTCTCTCGTCTCCCTCTCGGTGTGTCCGATCGGTTGCTTGAACCAGGTACCTCCTCTCATCTCTCCATCTATCCCTGTCTTGTGAAGCAAAACCCTAAATAGGTCTCTCTCTCTCTCTCTATAAGAAGCAGAACTCTTGGGTTATCACATAATTCCAGCAGATAGTTCCTACACTAGCACCAGTTCTGGCTCCAGCAAGTGATCATTTTCGTTAAAAAAAATGGGTATATTGTACAGATTTCTTTCAGATAACTCGTGATTTCTGATAATGCGGATAATAAATGGATGTCAATACAATTAGGAAAGCTGATACTACTGCTGAAACAAATGTAACAACAGAGACCACTCCCGAGTGTTGCTTTATTCCACAAGGAATTTCCCACACAACAGTTTGGGGTTCATCACTTGTACCAGTCAGCGTAAATAAACAACTGTTATCGTGGGATTTCTCGTCAATGTTGCAGTGAAGAAATATTTCTCTAATGATTATCACTAATGGCTTCATGTGTGGGTAGCATATGCCTGTGATTAAATCATATTTTTGCTTGAACCTTGATTGAGATTTATGGATTTTGGTCTTATTTATTTAGATTGATCGTTGTTTGCTAGAAATTGTTGAAAATGTAGTGATAATCATTCTCCCTTAAGTGTATTTTAGTTGTATTACCTTGAGTTTTGAGTTGGAGCTTTAATAGGTTGAGTTTGATTAAATCTGTCCAAACCCAGATGGTACTCGCTGCTTGCTGTTACTGCCCTTCCGCTCAGACGGGGTCACGACCGTCTGGACAGTTTATTCAATATAATTTGATTTGTTTTTTTCGATTGTGACGTTTGTTTAGCCCTGTTAGGCAAAAAATTTGACTCTTTTGCTAAACACAATCTCACTTGCGTAAAAATAAAACACACGAGTTTTTCTTAATTGATTCAGACCCATTCAAGATATAAAAATATCTTTGAATTACATCTTTCATTCAAAAGATAACCCTTTGATTCCAACTATTTTTCCACCTTCTCCTCTTTTCATAATAAAGAAAAGTGTGGTTTGGAAAGAGAGAGAGAAAGGAAGTTGAAATCCACACTTAGAAATTGGTTGAATTGCTTCGTGCTTCCTTCTTCTTCAGACTTTTACTTTTTTTTTTTCTCTGTTTTTTTTTCTCCTTCTTTCTGACTTCTCCCAAAAATTCTCCTCTCCTCAATGCAGTTCGTATACTGCTTTATATATATATAGAGAGAGGTAGTTATTTTCTTCAACTTGAACCACCTTTGGTAGTGGGCTAGTGGGGAGTAATTTGCTCCCACGTTTTCATCCACAAATTTGTTTCAAGTGCTTGACTGAATTTTTTAGTAGAACTATTACACGTGCCCCTCCTATGTTTTTGACCCAACACTTGGAGCACTTGTAAGCATACATGTGTATGCATGTTCTAACTTCTCTTTTTATATGTAAGAGAACAAAGTGGAATTGTTTTCTCCATGAACCCACGTTGGGTAGTTTATGGGATAATTAATGAGAGAGTCCCATGTTCTCCACTTTATGTGAATGCCTTATAGCAAATGAACACATGCTTTTTTTTATTTTTACTTGTGCGAATTACACCACACATCTGGGTATTTTTTTATTTGCCAAGTCAAAATTTATGGCTCAACAAGCCTTCCCTTAGTCTCAGGTGGCATCGTCCCTTCAAGAAATGTGCGTCTTGAGTTTGGGTTAACTTATTTAGATGAACTAAACTCCTCTTACTGTTTCAAAGTCCTTCGCTTTATCTTCTAGAAGCTTGGCGTTGTCCTTCAAACGCTTAATCTCGTTTTCGAGACTCACGATCTTATCCCTTTGTCAGAGAATGATGAACTTCCCACGCTTGCATATGGGATCATCAAACCATTCAGAAAAATTGCATCGCACTCGGTCCTACAATAATATGACAAATGTATGCTAAGCGCTCTACTCTTTTATCCAACTACAATAATAATTGAACATACACTTACCGGATATTTAGGACACGCAAAAAACCTCCTACCGGGGTTTTCATCTGTTCCAGAGGTCAAGAAAGCAGCTTGAATACCACAATAACAATTGCGACACCCCATACTACTACCCCTCGAACTGATTGAACTCGACGACATGTCCTTCAACAACTTTTGAAGTTAGTAAAACTAAATATATATCCAATCCACATACTTGTCGCCCTTTCATTAATTCATCAGTATAGAAAGAGTGTGGTGGAGGGGGAGGGGGTTGGGGGAGTGAGAGAAATTTTATTTTCTCCATGGGCATTTACACCTCAACAGTGAAACAATGACATGAACACTACGGTAATGGTATTGTGAGACCTTAGTTGCAGGAACCTTCTAAAATGGGTGCGCTCCCAAGACGGGAGCTCGAATCGGCGCTCCCAAGATGGTAGCTTGACGGGAGCTCGCTCCTAACTAGGATGGGAGCTTAAAGGGCCATTAAAGCAATTATTCTCATACTTTTAGGGGTATGGAAATAAGAATATGAAAATCACGAGTCAAGAAGTTTTGCAAATTGAAAATATCTAGCTTCCAAAAAAAAATTTGCCCTTTAAGATGGGGAAAATTCTCAATAAGTATCATTTTTCCTTCAATGGTTAAGTATTTAAATATATTTTATATACATATTTAAATATGATCTATATACGCTCCTTAGGCGCTCCCAACCTTGGGAACTTCTAGGTGCGTCCGCCCCCCTGCACCCGCTCCCACTCTCGTCCCCGCATCCGCTCCCGCTTCGTGCAACTAAGTGTGAGACACACAATGCAACTAAACTTCAAACAGGGAGCAAGAGTATACAATGGTAATTGAATGTCCTATAACAAAAAGTGATACAACACATTCACAACCACAATATGCTTAAAATTGTGATACAACACATTCACAATTTCTTTTAACTAAGGCAAAAAATTTAGATTTTGTCTCCTATAAAACACTAACGCAGACTGTTGCACTTAAAATTGTACGCCTGGCTACAACACTGTGGGTGCTAGTTTCATAAAACATAGTGCAACCAATTTGACAGAAGGTGCAAGATCATATAATGCAAAGAACAAGTTCAGTAACTCAGATCCAAATGTTTCCAAACTGGTTTTTTATGTTTTTCTTAACTTGATGGACTTCTCCAACATATCACATTCAACCAGAGGTACAATGGTGGTATTGTTGCCAAGCACAATAAATTCATAGGACATAAGCACTTGGGTTACGTAATGGACAAAGACAAATACAATGGTATTTTGCAGAAATATACCATATGGATAGATAGAGGGGAGGAGAAAGTATAAACATGAGGAATCACGTACCACTTTCAAACTTGCGGCTCCTGCAATACTCTTCGTTGTGCTGGGACGTGGAGAGGGTACACTATTGAGATTGACAAGCTCTGGGGGAGGAGGGAGAGTTCAGAACCAGATCAATCTAGGGTTTCTTTTTCCCCATTCGTTTCCCCCATTTCTGTCGATGAGAGAGAGAGAGAGAGAGGTTTACTCTTTCAATTTAGTGATTTACGTTTGACAGAGAGGGAGAGAGAGGGGGAACGATATATGGGAGGGGAGTTTTTTTTTTAATTACGGTTTACACCCTAAGGGTAATGTTGTCCATCTCTTTTATGGTACCACTTATGTGGAAATATTTTTCTCCTTCCCATGGCTGCTGCCATAGCCAAAAAGTGTCATGGAATTGTCTTTTTTTACCCCTTCTCCCACTGAAATGTCATTTCCTCAAATCTCAATCACAAATCTATCAAAGCTCAGCTGCAGCTCCCGATAATCGGTTATATCGCATGAACTTTGCAGTATCAAAGGTCTTTACTACCGAAACTCCTTACAAGGTTTAACTTCAACTAATCTAATCTCTTTCTTCCAAACCCTAATTTACAAATACATGTATCTATATGTAATCTGTATGTATATATATACACACACTCGAAACGCCTGCACACACTAATTTTACTGTTCTGCTCATTTATGTTGTTGTTGAGCAGATTCCAATCACCAGATTCATCCAGCGTCGTTTGGGAAAGGAATCTGCAATCGCTTCCTCAGAACAGTAACTACCCTCTCTCTAGACTCTAATCGCCTTTCTGTGCATACATATATGTGTGTAATCCATCTTTTCGCTGTTATGCTATCGAGTGCGGTTTTTTTTCTCCCTGAAAAGAACTTTTTGTTAGTGTTCGTGATTATCTTTCGCTTCGCGTTCCATTGGCTATCTGTTGACACCAAAATTGCTGCTTAAGGATTGCCCTGTTTTTTAATGGCAGTTGCTTAATATTGCGGCATCATTCGGTTGTCTCTTCGCATAAAAGACCCGATAATACTGTTTGTTGTAGCATTCATGAATGGGTTTGAAAAAGAAAAATCTAGAACTACACTTGGTTGATGATTTAGGCTCACACTTAAGTTCAAGAGGTTCCAATTATGTACCTTCTTTTTCTTTTTCTTTTTCTTTATCGTTTTGGTTCAGATGCCTTAAAGTGAAATACAATTTAGATGTAACATCTGTTAAACAATCACTCAACGAAATCAATCTATTGTTAATGGTTGTGTTGCAATTATGCTGATCTTATTCAACAGAACTATGGATTCACAATAATTTTTCTTTTCACCAACTAATTGTAATTGAAAGAAACTAAGTCATGGGAAAGACCCAAAGTGTGTGGAAAGTTGAGTTTGGGCTTATACCCCCCTCTGGCCCTGCTGTGACTCCACTGCAGATTTTGTGGTTTTTGTACGGGCCGCGCATCCACAATACATGCACATGTTTACGAGGTATCCTTTGTGTTTTCTCATTTGTGCTGTAATCAGGTTTTTTGAATTTTTGATTTTTTAACTCTTTCCTTTTGTACTATGGACTTGTGCTCGTTTCCTGGGTGTATTTTGTTCGTTATTATAAATTCAATGTCGAAGACTAGCTTAGATGCAAACAGGTTGCATCATCGCTCACTAGTTTGAATGGCAAAATAATTTGGATTGATGACGTAACTTTGAGCAAGAAGCTTGGATTGCAAAGTCAATGAAACAGATCACTATCCTTGCTCTCAAACTGTCACTATTTTCCAAGTGATATCCTCTCAGTCATGATAGTTAGATATTAGGATTGCGCGATTCACGATGTGTTTTGATTTTAAAGTAATTCGATTTAAGTCGTGCTAGTGAAGTGTAATTGAAATGAATCATGCAGTTATTTGCAATTCACTACGATTTAACATGTGATCATTGGGGATCGATTTGCAATCTGGCTTGGATTGGCTGCCCTGTTTTTGCTTCTCCATGCTCTGCTACTCTGCGTGTTTCTGTTTTCGTCTGTGTCTACATCATAACGATTTACCTCTTCTTTGTTTTGGGTTTAAATGCAAAGAGTGAGGGGGGCAGATGATGAAAAGGCCAATATATATTTGGGCTGATAAAAAACCATGAGGCTCCAAAATCGAGCTTTTTAAAACTGATGCCCCTCTCGGTATACCAATAAAAACATCTGATCATTGAGATTCACTAAGATTCTTTATGATATGTACGAAACATCACGATGCAGTTCTGTTTCTATTTCCTTTATGCATATATTGCATATGGGAAAAAAGTTGATTTATTTATAGCTATGTACTTGGTTTCTCTCTGTAGTTGTATACTGCTAGTTGTTTACTTTACAAATTGGATGGTAAGTAATGTGAATCTCAAAATTCAGGATTCACTATATTCCCAATCTCATTTTTACCCCATGTTTGTTGCACGTTTTGGGAAGCTAAACATAAATAATCCGTAAACAGAAGCTAAAATTTCCTCACACAGTTCTGTGCAATCAGCCTTTTTTTTCTAGTTTGTTTGCCATCTTTGGGTTAGAAGTTGAATCCTGCACAAATACGTGCAGCTCATCCCCCTTCCTCCTCTCGCTTACCCTGTTACTTCCAAAATCAATAAGCTGCCACAATCAGGGTCTATGACCATGTTGGGATTTTGACAACCATATTACTATGCTTGTTGTGGCGAGTATGCAGACTCAATTTTATGTCAATTTTGTGTAAATTGTCAAAGTTTTTGAATTATGATTGCTCTTGTTTCAGTTAATAGCTGAACGGACCAGCCATAGCAATGGGAAAGAAAAAACCCGATGACAGTGGAGCCGCTTCAAAGGGTAAGCCCAGCAGCAAAGATGCTGCCAAAGATGTGAAGAAAGAGAAGCTCTCTGTCTCAGCCATGCTTGCCAACATGGACCAGAAACCTGATAATAAAGCTAAGAAAGGGCCAACACTCTCAAGCTCTATTTCCAGTAAGCCAAAGCCAAAAGCACCTTCAAAACCTTCGTACGTTGATGGTTTAGATCTCCCACCCTCAGATGAGGAAGATGATGATGATGGTTTGGAAGACCATAAACAGCGCAGGCAGCAGAGGGGTGGTGATGCAAAGCCTCTTGAGGTCTCCATAACTGACAAAGAGTTGAAGAAACGAGAGAAGAAGGATATGCTAGTCGCCCATGCAGCCGAGTTCGCCAAACAGGAGGCCCTGAAGGATGATCATGATGCTTTTACCGTTGTTATTGGTAGCCGTGCCGCAGTTCTAGATGGTGAAAATGAAGCAGATGCTAATGTGAAAGATATAACTGTCGATAATTTCTCCGTAGCGGCTCGGGGAAAAGAACTATTTAAAAATGCGTCAGTGAAGATATCTCATGGGAAGAGGTACGGACTGGTGGGACCCAATGGCAAGGGTAAGTCTACTCTGTTAAAGCTCCTAGCTTGGAGGAAGATTCCAGTTCCTAAGAATATAGATGTGCTTTTGGTTGAGCAAGAGGTTATTGGCGATGATAAAACTGCCTTTGAAGCAGTTGTTTCAGCTAATGAGGAGCTTATCAGGCTCCGAAAAGAGGTTGCATCTTTGCAAGATGAATCTTCTGCTGCTGAGGTTGATGATGAAAATGATGAGGCCAATGGGGATGATGATGCTGGAGAGAAGCTTGCTGAATTATATGAACAGTTGCAGATAATGGGTTCAGATGCTGCTGAGGCTCAGGCGTCAAAGATTCTTGCTGGCTTAGGTTTCACCAAGGCAATGCAGAGTCGCCCCACTCGGTCATTTAGTGGTGGCTGGAGGATGAGAATTTCATTGGCTAGGGCACTTTTTTTGCAACCAACTTTATTGTTGTTGGATGAACCAACCAATCATCTTGATCTGAGGGCTGTTCTTTGGTTGGAGGAGTACTTGTGCCGCTGGAAGAAAACTCTTGTTGTTGTCTCTCACGATAGGGATTTCCTTAATACGGTTTGCAATGAGATTATTCACCTCCATGATCTGAAACTCCATGTGTACCGTGGGAATTTCGATGATTTTGAAGGTGGGTATGAGCAGCGTAGGAAAGAGATGAACAAAAAGTTTGAGGTTTATGAAAAGCAGGTGAAAGCTGCCAAGAGGTCTGGAAATCGTGTTCAACAAGAGAAGGTCAAGGATCGAGCCAAGTTTGTAGCTTCCAAAGAAGCATCGAAGAATAAAGGAAAGGGAAAGGTGGATGATGATGAACCCATGCCAGAAGCCCCCCAGAAATGGAGAGATTACACAGTTGAGTTCCATTTTCCTGAACCCACTGAGCTAACACCGCCACTTCTGCAGCTAATTGAAGTCAGCTTCAGCTATCCAAACAGGGAAGATTTCAGGCTCTCTGATGTTGATGTTGGTATTGATATGGGTACTCGTGTTGCTATTATCGGACCCAATGGAGCTGGAAAATCTACTTTGCTGAACCTTCTTGCCGGTGACTTGGTACCAACCGAGGGCGAAGTACGAAGGAGCCAAAAGTTGAGGATTGGGAGATATTCACAGCACTTCGTTGATCTTCTTTCAATGGATGAAACGCCAGTTCAGTATCTTCTCCGACTTCATCCGGATCAAGAAGGACTTAGTAAGCAGGAGGCTGTCCGTGCAAAGCTTGGGAAATTTGGCCTCCCAAGCCATAACCACCTCACCCCGATCGCAAAGTTGTCCGGGGGCCAGAAAGCTAGGGTTGTCTTCACTTCGATCTCTATGTCAAAGCCACACATTTTGCTGTTGGATGAGCCCACCAATCATTTGGATATGCAGAGCATTGATGCACTGGCGGATGCACTTGACGAGTTCACCGGTGGCGTTGTTCTAGTCAGTCATGATTCAAGACTCATATCACGGGTTTGTGATGATGAAGAGAGGAGCGAAATTTGGGTAGTTGACAATGGAACTGTGAGGTCCTTCCCTGGTAGTTTTGAGGAATACAAGGAGGAGCTGCTAAAGGAAATCAGAGCAGAGGTTGACGATTAAGATGATGTAAGTTTTTTTTTTTTTGGACGCAAGTGAGATAGTTATTAGTTGATAAAGAACACAGTTACTCCCTAGGATCTTCCGTTGTCATTTTGTCAATATCATGTCTATCGGTGTGCATAATTTCTGTGTGTGTGTGTGTGTGGGTGGGTGGGTGGGTGGGTGGGTGGGTGCGTGGTCTGTCTGTGTTGCGTCTGAGTAGATGAAAGTCTATGTTGTTTGTGTGTTACTCACCTCAGACTTTATTTTTCCTGTCATGTCCTGTAAGGAATTATACTTGAGTTATATGTGTAAAAGTGTTGGTGAAAATTTGGAAGACAGTTAAGATCACTAGGATTTGGTGGCTAAAATTAAGAAGCTTGTATGAGTTTGGGCGCTCTTCGATTGTCTAAGCATGGTTCTAACGAAAATGAGTTCCCATTTTGACCTTCTGAAACTTAGTCAGTGGAGGTAGATAATTTTCCCAAAAATCTAGAAGCATGCTCGCCATAATTGTTCTTATTTGGTATTTGTGAGAATCTGATACAGCAAGGACTGAAACACTCGCCTTTGTTAGGGAGTGCAGGCCAGATGTTATAGTGGGGCATTTTAGCAAATTAGATGAGATCTTCGTGATGTTCATAACTTCATATCTAAGTTTTGCTCGAGTTTGCTGTGCTCCTTGGATGTGTATTTCATTCTTTTCTCTTCTAGTAAGGTGTGGAAACCTCCCATTGCAGCTCTCAAATTACTCTTGATGTTGAGATCTATCTATAATGAAACCTGATTTCCACATACTGGTATTGTATATTGGTAATAGTCTTTTTTAAAATGAAGTTCTGATGTTGATGCATTGTAAGACTGTTAACTGGTACCTTAGTTGGAGTTTTGGCTTGGGCACACATATGGGTTATCAACTACAAGCGCTTGCTGCGTTCCTACTGTTTAGAGGATTCATTCAACTGCTTTATTTGCCTTCTCTGAGCCACTACTTTCACTATTTGTTTTGGATCCGCCTTCTTGCCCATTGTAGGTACCATAGAAAAACAAATGCTGACAAAAGCGCATAGTAGTGTTATTAAAAGAAACAAGTCTGATTGTTTAGAGGTTCTTTCTAAGGCCAAGGGGTGACCTAGTTGTTGACGCACTCGCTTGCTAACCATCATGCCTGGATGCGATTCTTATTGCTGCAAACTGCAGCTTCCCCTTCACTTTCCCCTTTCTGTCATTTGGCAAAAGAAAAGAACTGCCTTTCTTGTCTCGGGGCAGTTTGTCCATCCAACTTTTGACCATATTGTTCCTTTCAAGGTGCAAACCTTACTGTTATTTACATCTCATCTAAAGTAGAAACAGCAGCTTGTCAAATGTGCTGTTTGATGAAATAAATGCCAGAGTGGAGAATCATCCATTCACTGGATGAAGTTTTCAAGGTTGTTCAAGGCTCACCGAATTCTTTGGAGGGAAAAACAGGTGAATGGTTGTTATCTGTCTGACAGACGGACACAATATGGTTTGCACTAGCTCTACAAATTTCGTGAAAGGACATGGTTGTTCTCCGATGTACACAACATCTTTTGCACTTCATACAAAATAGTATTGGATAAATTCACATGGCAAATTAACTAGAGGTTTATTAGTGGTTTATGCATAATAGCGTAAGGAGTATGCTCTATCCACAGCGGTCCTTTTCCCCTTCTATAGTTTTTCGTTTTGCTTCTTGGGCACACAGAAACTATGCAAGGGGCAAGTAATAGGTATTTTCAGAAGTCGGTCTACAATTAAACTTGTCGCCAAAACTAGTGAGTTTCGTTTTGAATTTTGACCTTCATTTTGGATACGAAGTGATGGATACTATGGTTGACAGAATTCACTGCCAGGAGCAATAACTTCTTTCATTATTTCCCAATTCCCATTGTCCTCTGCAGTCCACCCGATGACCTTATCAGTGATTTCGCTTATCAAATTGTCTTTGAATTTTCTGTTTCCCCTATTGGTCTGTAGTTTGTTTTCTTCCGTCATGTAGCCATTTGAATTTACTGTAATTTTAATGTTCTTGCATCTCTGAAGGGATGGAAACATTTTCCTGCATCTTGCGTCTTTGAGGGGATGGGAACATTTTCCTGCATTAAATTAAATGCTCCATACTCTTTTCTCATTGAATCACCCAGCCTTGTTTGTCTCATGACTCCCATGAATGTTTAACTCGATTTCCTCATTCCCCCATTTCCAACCAATATTTAAGTTTGCCTTGTGGTCTTGTGTTTCTACCTTGGTGGGTATCTTGTTGCTAACTGCTTGAGGTGTGAAAGTTGACCATCAGGGACATGGTGCTTCTTGAGTGTGCTTAGGGACAGATGTAAAAAAAAAAAAAAAGTGTGTGCTTAGGGACAGATAGGACTGTAGGAGGTTTTTTGCTTTTGCTTTATATTGGATGTTATCATGGTTGATGACTCCAACTGTTTCTTGCTGAAACTTGCTAAAGAATGCTTCACCTGCGTATGAAGTTTCTCTATTACCAAACTTGTATGGTTGAATGCAAGTACTCAACTATGTTTGCGATGTTGCGGAAAACTACCGCATTATGTTATTAGCAGTTCCTTTTGCGCAGTTAATGTTTTGTTAGCATGCTGTGAGCGAATTTGGGCAATAAAAACTTTGCTTTTGTTGCATTCCCAGGAATGAGGCTGGCAGTAGATCTGGCAGTCATCCTTCAAGGAGAAAATTGCTGAAATTGGTATCTAGCTGCAAAGAAGGATCTCTCCGGTAGAACTTGAACTTCAATATGGTCCGCAATAAGCCTATCAAGATGTCATGTGGACAAGTATGATTAGTATTGAGAAATGTTTATTCCTATTTTTGTTGTTGGAGTGACTTTCATGAAGAATTTTGGCCTTGGTTTTGGTTTTCTTCTCTTTTATTAGTCCCCGGAGGATTCTTGTATTAATAGAATAAAGATTTGTGGATATAGCTTCTTGTAATGGCCTGACAAGCTTCTATAGACAAAAAAAAAAAGTGTTATTATTGCTAGTTTGTGCCAAGATAAATGCATTAGCTATGACCAATTCTTTCCGTTTCCGATGATTAATGATGATTATAAGAGACCAATTGCTGAATTTCTCTCTTTATATGTCTTTTTCTGAAAGTATTTCCCCAGTCCTCTTTGTTGTACAGGACCTTTGTTGTAAGTTTCTCTTCCACTTTGAGAGGTTCGTTGAGGTAGTGATATGATGTGGTTGATCTTTATTGTGGTGATGATTTAAAAGGTTCTACTGTGATTATACACGAAATGCATCCTCGCATAACAGGCAGGAGCGAGTACCAGACACGTCATCTGTGTCTGTTTTGATACACCATATTAGATTATGAATCAGCAACACATCTGAAAGCTTAAACTTAAAGAGAGAAGTATCAATTTGTTTTTTGTGTTCTCAACCATGAAATGTGGGACGGGTGGTGGAACCACCTTCTGGACAGTTCTCGCCCAACTCCATTGATTTTAGGGTAGTCCACTTTGTGGACAGTAATCTGGAGTAGGTGGATAACACTTGCAATCTGGTGGTGATTAGATTGGTAATGTATGTGGGAGGTGTACACACCTTGAGATGTTAAAAAGGGTAGTGGACAAGTTCCTTTTCCAGAAATTACTGTTGATCCATTTACCGGCAACCCTTCGAGGGGTGGCCCTCTCTCTCTCTCTCTCTCTCTCTCTCTCTCTCTCTCTCTCTCTCTCTCTCTCTCTGTGTGTGTGTGTGTGTGTGTGTGTGTGTGTGTGTATTTGTGTGTGTTCGTATCTTTTGAACGTGTGATGTTCTTTGTCTGACTTCAATTCAGTAGTAGAAAAGACTCCTGCCTGTTTGGTTTGGATTCGTTGCAGAGGCTTACAAGTCATTTCATGAAATGGGTGTTTTTCTTCGCGAATAATGAGTATCTGAAAATGTATTCTGCAAAACAGGAATTTCGGAGCGACATCGAAACATGTTGTCTTGATCGATCCTCTCTTTCTCTCCCTCTCAAAATCATGGTGACACTAGTAGTGTAAGTTATCATCAAATTCATGACCAAAATGAGGTAGCAGATACCATACAAAAGTGTATGGGTTGCATGGGGTCCCATGCTACTGCTCTTTACCCAACACTCAACACTTTGATGGAAATTGAACCAATGGCATTAGGAAGATAGAAATGGAGAAGGATCTTTGGAGGGCAAGCAGGGCCTAGCTTTAATCTAAGAACATGTTGGAGACATGTCTCTTTGTAGAAAGGTAAAATGATTGAGTAAGAAACCAAGAACATGGGGACAACTTACCTAGTAGATTTTCTTATGGATTACCCTCTCTCTCTCTCTCTCTCTCTCTCTCTCTCTCTCTCTCTCTCTCTCTCTCTCTCTACATCTCCCTATCTAGAATCCACTTTTCTTTTTTTGACCTCATTGATAGGGCTTTCATTATGTTTCATCAAACATGCATCACATCACACTTGGATTTTCTCAGAAGGTGTGAGAGCCACCTCCCTCTCCCATTCAATTGAGAAAAAGCAAAAGGCACTATCCCACTACTTAACCATCTTCCTTTTTTGTCTTCACAAAGAATGTGGTGAGGTCTGAGAGGACCAATGATCAAGGAGAACAAAAGGAGGAGAAAATACATTGAATCTTGCAATTGGGATCATACCTAAATTTCCCAATCACAATAGATCCTTGGGACAAATTATTCACAGAAGTCCTTGCATGGGGACCCTAAAAGAGCATCTTCTTCTTACTTGTACAAATTAGAAATTAGCGGTGCAGGTCGGGCCATATTCATAACTGAGTTTTGCTTGGTATTCCAAACCCATTCAAATAAAATTTCATTTTCCCAAAGCCCGTTTAATTTAACTCGTTTATTCTCAAAACCGTAAAATTTTAGCAAATTTGTCATACAAAACATATTCAAAATCTCAACCACACCCACGTAGTACAACTTCTACTTTGTGTTACCAATATCTTAGAAAGTAGTAGAACAATAGCTATAATATCAGTTGGATGTTAAACCCAAAACATACATACTACGTCCTATGCGGGCAGGGCCAGACCTATTTAGATTTTAAAAAATATTTACGAGTCCATCTCACTTGGCTTAAAAACTCTATTAGTCCAGTCCTATGGACCTAAATACCACTTCCAAACCCTTAAAAAGTGGATTAGGTTGTGCGGATAGGATGGGGTAGCAGTCTTGTGTGCATCCTTAATAAGATTATGTATCATGAAGAGAATAAATTTTTAGGTGCCGAGCGGATACCACGTGGTGGTGCCCGAGCGTGCATCCCGGCTGTCCAAAAGAGGTTTGGACAGCCCATATTTCTCCCAAACCCTCTCTCTCTCTCTCTCTCTCTCTCTCTCTCTCTCTCTCTCTCTCTCTCTCTCTCTCTCTCTCAAAAACCAAGACCGTCCAACACATTTTTGGATGGCCGGGATGCGCCCTGGGTACTGCCACATGGTACCCACCCAGCACCCAAAAATGTCTCCATGAAGAGTAAATTAAGAAATTGGGTTATTGGTTGACGTCTTACACTCCAACTCTTAAGGTTGGGAGTTTTGCTCCTAGCTTCTCCTCTTCCAATCATATACTGAACTTAGGTTAGAATAGGCATTCTAATGTCAATCTAACAAAAATAATATGCATCTTGAACTTAAAAGAGTGGAAATGCATGCTCAAGATTTTCCAATTTATGGCAAGTGGGTTGATAGTCCAGTGATAGACACCATGTACTCTAATGCATTAGACTATGGTTCAAATCTTACTAACTACAACTGACACTACTGACTTTCGCGGACAAAAAAAAAAAAAGATTTTCCAATTTATGCTTGAATAATATCTTGAGCCTCAATTGTCAAAGTAGGCTATATAGCCATTGGGTAAATGGGGAAAGGTAAAAGAAAAGGCAATTGCTATTCTTGCATAATTTTCCACTGAATACCCCTTACCAGCATGATGCTTGGATTTGGAAGAACATACCACTTTGTTGGGTTTTTTTTATCTAGTTTAAAATGGTAAAACTCGAATCTGCTACATGATTTCGTATCAATCTAATGTTGAGTTTAAAACTCAATAGAAACTTGGCAGTGTCCTTGCTTTTGGTGAGGAAAGGAAAGGAAAATGTTACTCCTCCGAACGATCTTATAGACACTACTAGACCAAACTAATGTGACAGTGACTTTTTACAACAATTGATCACTTTGATGAAAATTTAGTTGAGATAATATATAAGACTCAAATTTGTCGAATCGTTCATTGAAATTTTCGCGTTTGTATATCATGATTATTCAGTAGAAAATACATATATGCATTCCCAACTCACAAGGTGCCTTATTGGCAGCCTAGAAGGAGCCTCTTGGCAAACCTCTATACATTTTCTATTTTCAATAGGAAAAGACTATCAAGAACACCATTCATTTATATAGAGTGATACATTGCAATAAAATCCATTCAAGGACCACTATTAGTATTATCTCCATTTTGCTTTGAAGGGTTGAAGCTGTAATTCTTGCACTCATCTCCACCAAAGCTGATCTGATTGGAAGCTGGTACATGCACATTCTTGGAATACCACTTAGCCCAAAATAGGTAGTTGAAGAAGTTAAGAAAGCTTAGAGCTGCTAGCAACCAATAGAAGAGGTCAAGCCTATCTTTGTTGAGGTCATTGTCACTTAACCAACCACCATTAGATGAAGAAGTGATCTTATTGACCAAAGAAACTAGCAAAGAGCTCAAATAGAATCCAAATGAGTAGGAGCAATAGGTCATGGCTGTTAGAAATGCTTGCATTCCTTTTAATGATTGTTTGTAGAAGAACTCAATGAGACCAACTGCTGTGAACATCTCTGAAAGTCCAAAAATCAAGAACTGTGGGCTGATCCAGAAAATGGATATCACATTGTTGTCATTAACAGCTGAGTTCCTCCTCTTGTTCTCCATCAGGGCAGCTGAAACCATGGAAAAGGTGGCGACAAAGAGGCCGAACCCTATTCTTTGTAGAGGAGTGATTCCGGATTCATGGCCGGTGATTCTTCTGGCGAAAGGAACGAAGAATGTGTCGTAGAGAGGGACTACGACGATTAGCATGATGTAAGGGATGGACTGGAGTGAAGCCGGGGGGATGTGGAAGGATTTTGTGAGTTGGGTGTTCATGGAACTCCCTTGTTGGACCGAGAAGGTTTGGAGTTGTGCTAAAATGGTGTTGAAGACAATGGTACAGGCAAAAATCGGAATGACGGAGATGAGGATCTTCACTTGCTCCACCTGATTTACAGTGCATAGTCTCCAGGGGCTCTCTTTTGTATTTGTTGAACCATCGTTGATTTTGATACAGGCCTTGTCCAGAAACCTGAATTTTTGTGCCATTAGGTCATTCATACTAGATGAAGAGAGTTTCTACAAACCTTGAATTTTCTCATATGAAAATGCACAGCATGCAGTAGTACTGGCAGCATTACATTCAACTTAAATGACAATTTCTCATGTGACACCTTCTGAGTTCAATCTTGTCTTTTCGCAGACCGTTTTAGATCAACCCAATGGCGGATCTATTAAGGGGCAGGGTGGGGCCAAGGCCCCCCTGCCCTGCCACTTGTAATTTTTTTTTTTTTTTTAAGTTTCAAAAGAAAAGCCCCATAACTTTTGTCAAGTATTTTTTTAAGATAAATGTTAATAACGATCCATTGAGTTGTGAATAAGGGAGGAAGAAGAAAAAAAAAACACAGTTTCCGATGCACCTTTAACATTTTTCAGAGCATTTTAACACATTAGAAACTGTGTTTTATTTTTTATTTTTGTATGCTTCCTCTCTTATTCACAATCCAATGGCTTGTTATTAGTATTTTTCCTTCTAGTTGATAAACAGTTACTTTAAAATTTTCAATTCAAAACAAAAACACTTTTTGTACTCCCTATGTTTCCTTACGCATCCCCTCTCTTAACTATGCAAAACCATTAAACGTTCGATCGGATGTCGTTTGACAAGCTGCTTGTCTTTCTTCGGTTAGATGTTAGGTTTTCTTGATTTAGAACTCATGTTTCATATAGTATTTAGTGTTCGCGGGCCTCTATAATTTTTTCATAAATTTTTTATTTCAGTTTAATAATAGCTTTTTTTTTAAAATTATTTTGGTGGCGACCCCCCAATTGTCTTCACTAAGTGTCATTCTTGATCACCGTCACGACAATTGATTTAGGTTTTGTTATTATCGTTCTCCCTCCCACATTGGGATATCTTAATACAACCGGCGACCGCCAATTTGTCAATTAAAGTAGGCCCCCCCGAAATCAAAATCCTGGCTCCGCCACTGGATCAACCTAATTGTCTTACTCACTATACTTTGGAGCCAATCTAGTGTACCAAAGAAAAGATTTCAAAAAATAGTTGTACTCCAAACATTTTACTCCAAAATTTCAATTCTTTCCCATTTCATTATCCGTAGAAATGGTTTAGCATAATTTAACTTGCGAAGAAATAAGTCACAAAATTGTTAGAGTCGCCACCACTGTCGATTATTTTGTTCTTTTAAGCGAGGAACAAGAAAACAAACAAACACTTATAAAACAAAAAGTAAAAACTTTATAAAAGAGCTAAATTCTTCACCAATACCTGAATCTTTCAGTGTGAATAAGGTCATGACCAGCATTGGGAGTCACATTGAGGTGATTATTTGGGACCTTGCTTTGGCTCCCATGAAGCATTTGTGGATTAGATGGACATACTTGCTTTCTCTTTAGAATTGCAGCCACAAGAACCTGGAAAAAAAAAAGTAATAAAAAAGAGTGAAATTATCCACTTAGAATATCAAGAAAGGCCAATGGCCCATCATGCATACATGTTCCCTTACAATAGGACACACTGACAAACAATGAAAAGCCTTTTCTAGGATCATGAATCATGAGGGTGCACTTAATTAGTATCTCCATTATCTTAGCTAATTAATTTATATACAATATACATATTAATTAATTCTGATTAATTAGCATCAGTAAGCAAGATTCCATGCATAGTCCACATAGTCAAACAGTTGGACACCTTAATAAATAGTTTGTTAATAAAATAACATCAAGAAATCCAAATTGGCATCCCACACAATTTAATAACCTAAGCCTCACATGCATATGAGGAAGAAAAGTCCAAAAGTCATTAAACATATCATGTTCATAGAAGATCCAAGCACATATGATGTAAAGGATATATAGTAATGAAGAAACTTTTGGGCCCATAAGCGGTTCTTTGATTAAGACCTTGAAATTAGTTGAGATTTGCCTAAACTGACCAAAACACTCAGATATGAACCAGGATAATAATCTAGAAACATATAGTAACAAACAAATATATATTTCAAAAACCCATTTTCAACAGGATTTCTGTCTAGAACTAAGTCAATTTAAGCCGTAATGGTCAAATATTATGTTTTTAAATGGAAGTACAACAAAATGACACATACTTCCACATATAACAAATTTTAGATATAATGTAGATCATAAAATATATGTGAAAATGACTACTCTTGAAAATTTTCTTCGCCGTTCAAAAAAAAAAAGAGTACTACTCTTGGATATATGAAACATCAAACGACCACATATAGAGACAACTAAAGAAAGCTCAAAGGTTTAAAAAATTACTTGAGCAATAGGGGTGAAGATGCTTCCTTGAGGGGGATTATTCCTATAAACAAGAGTGCCACAAACCAAGCTAATCAACCCCATAGCCATGGCAGCTGCAGAGACCCCGAACCCGACGTCCATACCCGAATGAGTTTGGACCCAAACCAGAACAGTTAGGGCAACAAGCTCACCAATGGAGAAGGCAAAGTAAGCAGCATTGAAGTAGGTGGAGAGCTTCTTGGATTGCTTTGGATCATCTTTGATGAACTGGTCAGCTCCATGAGAGATCATGTTGGGCTTCACACAACCACTCCCCAGGGCCACCAAGTAAAGTGCCACAAAAAAGATTAGGGCTTTTAACCCTTTTGCTTCCACACATTGGTCTCCATTTGTGACCATGTTGCATTGTGGAGGCTTTAGTTGGGGGAGATGGGCTTGGACTGATAGTAATATGAATCCCTACATGAATTCGGAAACGGAAAAAAAAGTGTAATTAAGCATCCTAAAAACATTGATCGAGTAATTATTCAATGTTCCTGGAGTACCACATGGGGTTGTCTAATGGTTGCGAGAAATCGTCAAAATTATCATTCACTTTCATTAATTGAGTAGTTGGAAGATGAGTGACTCGCATAGTGTGGTGACAATCTTTTATTTGTGGTGAGTATCATCTGGAAATTCCACATGGTACTCCGGAAATATCCAATTAATAATTAGTCATAAACATCTCTGTTGTAGTTTTTTGCCACCTTAAATAATGCTTTCCTTTTAGTTTTCCTTTTTTGGGGGGCAATTATAAAGGTTATGATAGTTTCCAAAATTACTTTTACATACATATGCATGAGTATGAGGTTGCATGTATGTTATGCAATGTAAATATCAAATTGAAATTGCATTTGAGGCACTTTGGATGATGAGTTGAGAGTACGACTATATAAACTGGATCAAGCTACTCGAGCTCGTTCGAGATAGACTCGTATGTTGCTCGTTCAAGATCGAGTCATTGTGTAAACAAGTCCAAAGTGATCTAATTTTGCAGTTTGGTAAATTTGATCGTAAGAAATTTGAATGTACAACACACACAAAAAAGTGCTACTCAAGCAGCATGGGGTCATTTTTTATACAATCAATCTCATTTGTGATCAACTTGATTAGTAAACAAATGCAACTTGAATAAAATTTTAGATCTCTTGAAGTATTTAAATGAAGCTTGAACAACATACTATATAGATCAACTTGATTCGTTTGCAGTTTTAGTTGAGATCTTGTTTTTTGTTTTGTAAGAAAAGGTGGTTAGTTAGAAGCAGACAAAAAAGACTAGGGAAAATCATACCAAGTACATAAAAATCTTTTTTCTTACATTAAAAAAGAAAGAGTAGGAATAAGGTAATCTCAATGAATGCAGAGAGCAGTTCAAAAAAAAAAAAGAATGCAGAGAGTAAGTATTCAGAGAGTAAGTATTCAGTGCTTCCGGTACACATGCAATCACGTGGTGATCTGATCATTACAGCACCACACATTTACGTGAGGTCCATATATCCTCTTAGTCATGGGTCCCTCAAAAATATATGGTGTTAGAGTACTCAAAGCATCACATGCCTGTACTCCGGAGCAATGAATAATAGGACATGAGAGAGAGAGAGAAAGAAAGGGGTGGGGGTCTTACAGAAAGCTCAACAAAGCCAAAGATAAGCATGGTCCAGAAGCAGCCAAGGAAGGAATCAGAGAGGTAGCCACCAAGGAGTGCAAGTATGAAGATTGTGCCAATAAAGTTGGTGACAATATTGGCAGATTCTGACAGAGAGAAGTGCATCTCATTTATCACATATGTTATGAGGTTGTTCCCTACTGCTGCTATCCCCATTATCTCAAACGCCTGAAGCCCTGCACATATTACACAACAAATAATAATAATTATCATGCATCACACCATCCACATATAATGTTATGTCAACAATCAGGCGGCAAGAAAGAAATTTTCATGTGAATCTCCTAGTCACAGTCTGAACGGCCTGTCTTGGACCAGATCAGGGTGGTATATACAAAGAGTGAGAAAAAGATTGTATCCCCTATGATCAATAGTTCTAAAACTTGAAAAGAAAGAATATACATCTAAAGGAAAAGAGGTGACATATGTAGATATATGTAAATATATATATGTTGAGAGAGAGAGAGATGCAGACCAAGAACAAAGGCAGCAGCTTTCATTCCACCATGATTATTTGGGTTGGAGGGTCTTCCCCTCCAATCCACAGTACTGGTGTCTTCTCCAGAAATTCTCTCTCCTGATCCTTTGTAGTAGTTACTCTCCACATCCATCTCTCTCTCTCTGTATGTCTTTGTGTGTGAAGTGTATTGAAGAGGAGGTGTTGAACAAAAGTCTCTGTGGTGTGAATATGAGGGCAAGTTAGTTCCAAATTTATAATCCCATTCTCCCTCCTACTGTTCAGTGAGAGAGAGAGAGAGAGAGAGACTATACGTAAATTCAGATCACATGTATGTATTATAATGTCGCGTGGACTGCACTCTCTCTGTTTTTCCTCTTCCAAAATCGTATATATTATTTACTTATTTCAAGCCAAAACAAAGGAATGGGAGTATAAGAAAAGGGCTTATTAGTTTTTCCTGCTGTTGAAAGGGCCCAGACTCCACTACAACGTCCAAAGACTACGAGTAATTATTCGGTAGTCTTGGTCCTCTTGAATTACAGTAATGTGGTACTCCCGATCAGTCTAGTACCACACATTTTCAAAGGAACCAAACACTTTTTCATGGGTCCAATAAGAATGTGTGTTGCTTTAGTATTCCAAAGTTGTGTTCTGAGGCCCCGTTTGATACGAGGTTTCGTTTTGGAGGGATTGGTAATGAGATGGGATTGGGATTGATAATGTGATGGGATTATTAATGAGGAGATAAATCCTTCCTCGTGTTTGTTTTGCACAGGATTAGATCATGGGATTACTAATAGCATGTTTGTTTTGCTTAGGATAGGATTGGGTAAAAATAATTTGTTTCCAATTCTACCCTTATTTGGAAACACCATTTTTCATCAGTAGCTCAACAACACGTTTTCATGTCTCTTTTTTTTTCTCTCCTTTTTTTCTCAGATTTCAAATGAAAAATAACATTTTTTTTGGTGGATTATTGGATTATTTTTTTCTTTATTCACAAAATTCCAAAAAGTAAACAATTATCAAAAATTTTAAACAAAAAATCACTAAAGACAAAAATAATTCAAATTTTTCTGGATTATTGGATTAATTTTTTCTTTATTCACAAAAACCAAAACACCAAAACCAAAACCAAATTTGTTTCTGTTCTTCGGCTGATTCCATATAACCACATGCATATTCCCAAAAAAATAGATTCCACTGGGGCAGAAAATGCCGTATATGCACATAGCACTATAACATAACACAAAACACAAACATTTTAACACGTATTTCGGTCTGAAAAAGCATAGAGAACAAGGGCAGTTGGGTCCATATATCAAATAACTGAGGGCAGAAGGGTCAATGCAATTTAATCCCATGGGATAGGATTATGAATACCAAGTACCCCTAGGTATTACGAATCCGGCCAATTTGGGGGATTGGCATGCCCATGGGACTATTAGTCCTTGCCTTATTTCTCAAACCAAACATAGTATTAGAGGTCCCACCTCCTTATTAGTCCAATCCCATCCTCCAAGAGGCTTATCAAACATGGCCGTGAGAGTACTGAATAATTAGGCAAATATATACTCTTTCCCGGACGTAAAATTATTAGGGCAATATCAAGAATTATGTAGAGTCTATACACTGAGTCGTAGGCTCTACAAATATTTATGGTGTTGAAGTATCCGTGAGCATTACTTAATCGTGTTCGAAGACTACTAAATAATTAGACTTTGTAAGGGGGTTGCAGCAAATTTTTTTTACTTTTTGACAGGGGGTCGCAGTAGTTGACAGATGTAACTTCCTTGCATGTGTGCCTCTTTCGTGGTCCATAAACCCCACTCCCCCTTTGGAGAGTTTTTTTTTTATCAGTCCCTTTAGAGAGTTGAAGACATATATATGTCCATTAACTCTTAAATAAAAGAAGAAACGGTAAATTTCACCTACCTCCCTTGAGGTTTCTGACAATTACAGGGACCTCCCATAAGGTTTCTGAAATTCCACTGACCTCCCCTACTTTTGAAAATAAATGTCACATAGCTCCCCTCCGTTAACTTCCGTTAGAAAAGCTAACGGAAAATGCTGATGTCAGCTCCACCTCACTCTCCTTTTTTTATTTTAAATCTTAAAATGTTTATAACTTTTGTTTTATATATTCACTTTTTATGAAATTTATATATTTAAAATCTACTCGAAAAGATCTATAAAATGAGATCCATATTCAATGTGAAATTATGAAAAAATAAAATCTGTTAACTTTTCTAACGGAAGTTAACGGAGGGGAGGTATGTGACATTTATTTTCAAAAGTAGGGGAGGTCAGTGGAATTTCAGAAACCTTAGGGGAGGTTCCTGTAATTGTCAGAAACCTCAGGGGAGGTAGGTGAAATTTAAGCTGATTTATCAAAAAAAAAAAAAAAGAAGGGAAAACAAATCTCTCTTACTAACTATTTCTGCAATTTCTTATATAAACCATATTATAGTAGTAGTCCCTGTAGTTTTCTCCTTATCTCAATTTGGTCCTTGTAATTTCAATTGGTTAATTATACCATATAATAAGCATTCATGATCACGGATTCTGCTAAGTTATTCTCAATAAGGATCTGCCGATGGTTAACTTGGAGAGATGGGGAAAGGAGGGGAGGTTTTAAGACTCTTACACCCTGTTTGTTAGAGGGATATGTATATAAGGGAGGAAGTGGGATATAATAAGAGGGGGATATAGAGGTGGATATGGTTGGAGGAGTATTATTTTAGAAGGGAAGATTTAAATGTATTGTGTTTGTTTTGATGTTGTGGAAGAGGGATATAAGGGGTTGGATAATGTAAAATGTCTTTTTTGTCCTAAATAAACAAAGTAAAAAAAATAAAGTAATGGTGGGGCTCCCTCCTTTTTCCTTCTGCGCACAGTATACTCTCCTCTCTCTCTCTCTCTCAAATGGAGGTTCTGAGAAATCCTCTCCGACGTGGGTTAAATCAGCCATGGATTCTGAGAAATCCTCTCCGTTGAAACCCAGATCTAAACAAAGGTTAAACGTTGCCAAATCCCGAAATCCTCTCTGCTGTTAATTTTCAGTCCGGCCATGGGTTATGAGACCCAACTCCGGCCATGGGTTAAACGTTCTTTTTTCTGCTCTCTCTCTCTCTCTCGCTCTCCCTCTCCCTCTCTCTCTGTGTGTGTAAGACAGGTTTGTGGGCCCAAAAGGGGTGTTTTGGTAATGTGGATCCCGGATATAATTTAGACAGGGTGGGGGTACCTAAATTTAGTACCCCTGCAGGGGTATATGTATATCCAAGGCAATTTTTATCCGGGACTCCAAAACCAAACAAACACATGATATGGCTAACCCGGATATGTATATCCCACACAAATCTATATCCCACCCTTATCTCCTTCAAACAAACAGGCCGTTAGGCTCTGTGTTGATCATGGTTTTACAAAAAAAATTGTGGATATAAGCGATATGAAGAGTAAAGTTAACAATTTCTTTTCTTTTTTTATTCAAAATTGATGATTCAAATACAGTCTTTGAAAAGTTGGTAAGGTGAGTGTTTGCAATATTGCACTACGGAAAAAGAAATGGCAACTTCTAATTAGTGTAACCCCAAGGAATTAACCTGGTGGTTAAGACCTGATATTTAGAGATTTTCTCACTCCAGGGTCTCAGATTCAAAACCTATCAGCTACTATCAACTCTTTTGTACTTTAGTGGACAAAAGAATAGTAAATTTGGAATTAGTATGCTATCGAGGGATAGTGGAATATATTGGTTAATGGGGAGCTTAATTATCATTCATTTATGTGTAAGTTAAATGTATGCTGGTTTAGGCATGGACAAATTAAAGAAGCCAGAGTCAAAAGGTTGTCGGTTCCACAAAGCAACTGTGAAACAGGACTACATAAATAATTAATGGGTGTTTTGATTGGTTTAATCAAATAAATTGTTGGTAGGTGGTTTATCCATCTCCTTCATACAAAAAATTGACGATGCAATTCAACATATTAGACGATTCAAGGAAATTTTCAGACACCACATTGTGATAGTGGTGTGAGTGTCTTTTTTCCAGAGGGAAGAAATGCTACAGAAACTAATGAAGTTAACAAATTTTCTAGATAACTCACTCATGTGTTTAGAAACATCACACAGTGTGAGCTTGGGAAAGACTGAGCGACAAAAGTGTAAAAGAATTTGGAAGAAAAGATATATTGCATTCGATACTTTATGTCACATAAGCCCTAGAATTTATACAAGAGGTGGGATCCTAACTATAGAAAGCCAATCATAATCAAATCATAATCAGGTCATACTCAATCCCTTATAGCAATCAATCTAGAATATTCTTTATTATTCTAACATCCCCCGTCATAATTTGAAGAGTTTGAAAAAACCAAGTAGAAACCAGGAGCAGCAAAGCCAAGTCAAGTCAAGTCAAGCCAAGAAAAACTAGGAGTAGCCAAGCCAAGAGAAACAAGGAGCAGCAAAACCAAGAGAAAATAGGAACAGCCAAGCCAAGAGAAAACTAGGAAAGCCAAAAACAGCCATAAGCAAGTGAGGCCACAACAGTAGAGATTTGAGGTGAAAAGTGCTCGGAGGTGATGGATGTGAGTATACTTTGAGTGCTCGGCGAACGGTGTCGAGGCTTAGGCCGCCCGCTGAGAGCGAATTCTCATGGCTCTGATACTATGTGAAAGAATTTGGAAAAAAAAAAAAAAAGATATACTGTATTTGATACTTTATGTCACATAAGCCCTAGAATTTATACAAGAGGTGATCGAGATCCTAACTATAGAAAGTCAATCATAATCAATCCCTTATCAATCAATCTAGAATATTCTATACTATTCTAACAGAATGTTATCCCTCTCTTTCTTTGGGTCTATTTGATTAGAAAGAAAAATGTAATAGAAAATGTGGGGTGATTTTAAATCTACAGGGCTCTCCAAGACTGGATCTCTCGGATTGGGGACTCGAATGTGGCTATGCTTTCTCCCACTTGACTCTACAAAAGAAAGAACCACATTTGTGCCTCACTAGTCGAAGACGACCAAAAGGCACTTTGGTGGCTAAGTTGTCCCTGTATGAGAAAGGAAAGGCAGAGATCTGAGAGGAAAAAATGACATCCCTGTTAGAGTTTATCACTGTAATATTTACAGGAGTGTCTTGCCTTGGAGGGTAGGATACCACGTGTCGTCCCCATGTCGAGATGACATCAATGACATCTTCTGCCCGACAATCAGCTCTCAACCACCACCTTCTGATCAAACGTCGCGCACGATATTCCACAAGCACTGTATGCTGGTCGACTGACTTTCAGGAACGTGTGGATAGTGAATAGCTAGCGATGCCACGTAGCTGAGCCGTACAACAACTGATATCATGCCAGTGGTACGGTGCATGCTCGAGCCATGCACGTGTCGAGAGGAGACTCGTGAGACATGGCCGATCCGTATGATTTCTAAATATCACACTACAGTTGATCCATAGGGTGTCAGCACTCGCCGAGCAAAGATTGGTACCACGTGGCCAAGGCGAATATACTTGTATCGTTATCTCTACCCAGCCTCTCTCTTCTAGTCGTGACCTAACCCTATGCTTCGGCCTGACGGTGCCTGACACGGGTGGGGCAATCGTCCGAATGTTCTGGAACATGGGCCATGCATAGTGATTGGGCCTGTCTAGGTTGGGTTGGCACAACTAGGCCTAAAATCTTGGACCTAATTATTCCAGCCCCCTACAGATCGAAAATAAAAATGATAAAAATAAAAGACGAAGAAAGAAAACTTTATTTTATTTTTTTTCATGTGTTTGGTTACAATGAAACTTTTGTAATTAAGTTCTGCGATTTTTTCCATCACATATCTTTTTACAATGAAAGTCACAAGAAAATAAATGTACTCACGTAAATTGACCTTTTATATTTAAATGTAACATCTTCCTTAATGGTAAGTAAATGAAAGGGAGTATAAATTTGAAATTCCTTTAACGGTAACTAGTTTCAGGACTGCTTTAAATTCTCTTGTGTTTTCAGAAGTATTAATGAGTTGTGCATGATTTTTTTAGTGTATGTATTTTCTCTCATTTTCTTTCTAATCAAACACACAAAATGTTTATATTGTTTGTCACTTCTCATTTATAGAAATTTTATGTTCATAAAATAAATAAATAAATAAAAACATATGAGCATCATCTGATATATATAAATATTAAATAAAAAGCCAACTATGTGTACATATTTATCGAGATGGAGAATATGTAAGGAATAAGCCAATTAATATCAAAATAAACAAAGATGTACCATTTTGATCCCCTCACATCCACTTTTATTCATGATACATCTGAGAGAGCTAACCCCAACAATTCAAATTTTTAGATAAGTTTGTGGTAAATCATGCATCAATATATACTATATCAAAGCACACAGCTAGTCCCAACGTACCTAATAGTAGCTTATCAATGAGAGTTTAGTGAGACTTGAGGTAATAGTGTTTGCAATATGAATAAGAAATAATCTCTCCTCCTTCTCAAACAATTTAGTATTTTAGATGAGATGATAATTAATAACTTGATACTGGTCTCGTCAATTGATAAATTGTCGATGGACTATGTCGTTTCGTAGTGTGGTATATATTAGGCTTGAAAGTATGAAACTGCGCTTCATCCTTTCTCCCTCTCACTTTCAAGGAGAGTTCCTATTTTGCAGTGTCAATATGGTAACAAATTTATTCAAATGGTAACAAAACTATCTCTAGGAAAATACAGTGTCAATATGGTAACAAATTTATTCAAATGGTAACAAAACTATCTCTAGGAAAATACTTAAAGATATGAACATGCATATGTTTGAAGTACTAATGAGGTGAATTTGTGAATTATCTCATGCTACTGTAAAGTTCTAAACCACTCCCAAAACCTTTTGTAGGCTTGAAATGGAGCAAAGTCTCTTTTTCTAAGCTAACCTACAAACTTTTGTTCCCCCCTTTTGGCCTAGCTAAGTGATTATGACCATTTCCAAAAATTCCAAGGCTTTGCTATAGCCAGGCAAATTCAAGCTAGCTAGGGTAGGGGAAGAAGCAAATTTGGATTTGGAACTGGTAATTAATCCAAGTACTTCCAGCAATATATGGTGCATGCCACGTGGCAGTACCAGATTGATTTGTCGGCAATTAGGGAAGTAATGTTTTTAGTGCATGTGCCAAGCTAGCTAATTAAACATAATAGTGTATCTACATAGGTCTTTGTAATGCTTTGATTCTCAAGTAGAATGATGGAGCTAGGGAGTTTTGAGGGACAAATGTGGGGGACATGTAAAGTGGAGACAAGGCTTTTGAATAGGGGGTGGATCCCATTACCATTTAAAGTGGACCCATTGTCTTATCCACAGTGTCACACACATAGATGGAAAATTATTCGCTGCTCCAACGGTGCTTCAGAAGCTTTTTCTACTATATATTTGTGTGGACTCTCCCATCAAGTGTGTGACTTCCACACAAATGTGTGATGAGAAGGTCGGCGGCGGGTGCTCTAATCAATAATCACTCTGCCACATGTGTATATACTATATACATAATGGTCTAGTTTGACTTTTGCTTTCAAAACATGTTGCTTGGTTAACTTGAGAAACTGTGACGAAAATAATGATATACAGATGGAGACTCTACAAAACCATAAAAGATGGTTTCCGAAACTTTCGTATTTATACTCACCTAACATTTGACAAAATATACTCCACCAGTCCACCATCTCTTTTGGTTGGTTATTTTTTTAAAACGTGCATATTTTTTTTTGGAAAATAATTGATTTTCGTAGATAATTAAGTTTTCAAAAAAATTTTGCACCAATTAAAAGAGCTCTATTATATCTTTTAATAGGTGTAAAAATTTAAAGAAAATAATCACGAAATTATTTAATTTTTTTATGTTTTTAGAAATTGCATATTTCAAAAGGAGTGAGACAGACCGAGGAGGAGGGAGTATACTTCAAAAATTGAGGTATCGTCTAGCAATAAAACTTAACTTTTTATTTAAAAAGAAACTCACTACAATAAAATGACACCGACAAGCTTAGGTCAGTAAAAAAAAATTGTACACCTATTACTTTGTGTAACATTAAATTAAAAATAAATGGATAAATACATCTATTTTAAAACACAAAAAAGAAAAAGAAGGTTTGGACTACCCTGCTGAAGAATGCCACGTATATACAAAGGACTAATGTCAAGCTTGTTTTCATAATTAAGTCGGCAAAAGGTTGGTTTGACCTGAGTTCCAATTCCCATCTTTTAATATATAGTTTTTTGTCCTTTTGGATTAAATAAATTCAAAACTCTGCACTTAATCAAGCATGTAATGACTATCTTGGCAAATGAACCTTAATTAGTCCCATTTCTCGTCTTGATTTTGAATGAATAAGTTTTGCCAATGTTCTCTATTTTGTCCTTTTGCTTTTACTTAAAATCTACTCCTAGTACCATAAATAAATGTTGAAAATTGGGGTAGGAAAACTTGCTTAGAATGAGTTTTCCTAAGTTATTGCTCTGGTATTTTTTTTTTTAGCTTTTCATCGTATGTGAGAAATCAGATTTTGTCCTTATGACTTCCTTAGTTTTTTCTCTTTTTTTTTCTTTTCGCAAATTTAATCAACTAGCACTACAAATAGATGGACCCACCTTGCTCGGGATGGCAACGGAGCGGGGTGGGACAAGTTTTACCATATCCCCACCCCGAGCCGAAAATCTATCCCCGCCCCTAACCTGACCGGGCAGGGACGGATCTAGGAATTCACCGTAGCGGGGGCACCAATTTCTACTAAGCTTAAGTATGAATTTAAAACCTAGCACAACAATACAAAAGTAGTTTTCACCTTATGCAATAAGACTTACAATATATATACTTCTAAAGGTTTGTACACATAAGCAAAAAAAAAAAAAACATATGCACAATTTCCCTCACATGTCAAGTTGATCGTGAAGGCCCATAAGCTCAACCGGAGAAAATTCTTTAGAATAAAACTCGGCAAGACAAAGCAACTTTTTCTTGTCAAAACTAAAAAACAAGTTGCGTAGATTCAAACATGCCACACAAAGTAACAACTCCCTCTTCGCCTTAGTAAAATGAGAATTTAATTCTTGAAGTTGCATGTTATTAACACCTCCACTCGGTAATAATGTCAATATCAGTGAAGGCGAAGATGGTAGCGCTACTCCAGAAGCGAGATTGTTTGATATGTAGATGTGATGCATGTGCATATACAATAGCATCTTCTTTTAGCCAGATTGTTTGATATGTAGATGTGGAGAAAATTTTGGATGCAAATAGGGTATGGGTGACATGGTGCCCCTTCGGCACATCCCGACCATCCAAAAATCCATCGGACTGTCCAGATTAAAACACACTTTTCTATTTTTTTCTATTTTTTTTATATCCGGACGACACTTTCAATCCGGACCGTTGGTCGCATTGTTGGACGGTCTGGATGTGCCGAGAGGGTACCACGTGGTACCCTCCCCGTACCCAAATTCTTCTTGTAGATGTGCTACATATGCATATACAGCAGCATCTTCTTTTTGTTAACTTAAAAAAAATAATAAATAAAATAAAATAAAATAAAATCCCTGAAGTTGAGTGGGGGCACATGCCCCCAAGGCCCCTGTGCCAATCCGTCCCTGTGACCGGGTAATGGATATGCACCCGATGTCTCGCCCCCATCGGATGACGGGTTTACCCGTCCCACCCGCCTCGCTCCTATTTTTTTTTTACATATTAAAAAAAAATTCCAAAATCAATGAGCACAAAGAATAAAAGTTTCCAAAATACTAACAATTTACAACTTAACTAACATCTACTATCTATAAAGAAAAGGAAAAATAATTGATATACAATGAAGGATTCAAATTGTAAAGGGTAAAAATATAAGAATAAAAATTAATTTTATGGATAAAAAATTTTCGGGGTGGGTTCGGGGAGGGGTGATGTCTATCCTGACCCAAGTTACCCTAACCTTGACCCTAGACCTGAAAATTTTAATGAATACCCGCCTAGATTGGGGCGGAGCGGGTTCGGGCCGGGGGCAGGCCATCCCTACTATGCATGTTGGCATAAATTCAGTAGAGCAAGCAATTGATAACTTTATATCTACCAAATCAAGGTTAATTCAGTTGGAAGACCAAAAAAAAATTGACAAAATTCCTCATGCGCTATAGTAGCTTTATATATAAGAGACAACATTTCAATTTTATCTAATTCGCAATAAAGGGGGGGAAAAAACATTTTTTGCCCATTCATGAATCTTTGTTCAACCTACCTATCCAAACTTTTTAATAGCCAAAGTTTATTAAAAATGTCAAAAAAAGGTCTCAAAGTTGGTGGTTGAGCACTCCAAAACATTCCATACCATTCCCTATTTTTAGGGTCATAACCACCCACTTTCCACCCCCTTTTCACCTCTTGTTCAACACACATATTGCAGGCTTGTCCATCCCCACAGTTGCACCAATATGACTCTCTTTTTAAGGTGCTTTGAGACTTTTACTACCATAATCATCATGACTTCCACAAGATAAAAAAAAAATGATCTTCTTTCCTCTCCTTTTTTGAACTCAAAGAAAAGAAAAATTAGAGAAATAAGTCGTTCTGGAACACTCAATACATCGTTAGATAAAAGAGCCCAACCAACAAACACATAACGCGCAAAGACCATCAAGAACAAAAAACAAAAACACAAAGACTTTGAGATTTTAAGTGGCCTCGCCAGAATTTACATTGGCTCAATTCGTATAGCAAGTAGTACAATTTGGAGTTCAATTATATCACCGATTATCGTAATACCTCGTTTAGCTATAGCACGACCCCTCAGTGAAGCGCGACCGATTCAGGCTTCACAAGCCCAGCATGCTTTTCGATTAAAGATTAATTTCAGCCGCTGGGCTACATTGACGGATGTTCATATTGACTATTTGTGTTCATCTTTCAAATTTGTAGGCTTCAACGTTGTTTATCCAATATTTGCACACTTATAATATTGGTTTGCTGACACGATAAATTAGGGGTGAGATGCTGCTAGCTTTATACCATAAGTCCATTGATATAATAATCTTTCTTGATTTACTTTTAAGAATCAATGCTACAACATTCCGTTGGAACATGTAATTCATAATTTTCTTAGTTATTGGGGATGCATGAATCTACAGCTAGATACATTGTATTAGTGTGTTCTTATCACATTGGAATATGTAAAGTCCTCTAGGGACTTTTGATTCATTCCCTAGTTTCTACTATGTAGCCCCATAAAAGGACATCACATGTTATGGTTTGAAATGAGCCAAGTATCAATAAATCAATTTATCAATTTCTATCTAGACAGCTCTTTGGTAAAGTTCTTTCGTACAGGAGCTCTGTAGGGTGCAGCCCTACATCTCCAAAAATATCTTCTTTTCTATTTTTTCTTTTTTATTTGCTTCCGCTGCCCCCAAAAATTTCAACATGGTATCAGAGCAGGTTGCGTTCCTTAACTGGGCGTAATCAGATGGTTACATTTCCTACCCCCTACTTTTTTGTGCTCAACTCCACAAATATTTTTGCCAAATCCAATTGTTTTTTAAAAGGCCGTTTTTTGAAAAATGTGTTCGCTTGATCCTTTGCAAAAAAGTTTGAAGAAAAATCCAAAAATTCAAGGTAGCCAATTGCTACAAAGGTTGCAAAACAAAACAAGAAAAGTCGAAAGGGCTAGCCAAATGACAATGAGCAATTTGAGAAGTTTTCGTGCACTTCTCCAAAAAACAAAATTGGGTTTGTCCAGCGACACCCACAAAAGGAGGAAATCTCCTGGGAGCAAATCTCCCACAGAAGAAGGGCGCAGCCAATGCTGTAGCCAAAATTCAAAATGACTCTAAATCTTCAGCTTTTTTTGGCAGGATCATGGCGAACGAAAATTCCACCACTGTCATCAAAGTATCATTCAAGAATCTCTTAAATGAGATCGTGGACAAATTCCACATGGCTCCACCAATCTGGCAATCCCACCAATCCATTGGGCAAAAGTTCCGGGCAAGTCTGGAAATTCAAGGCAATGCAATTGCAGGTGGCAAAATCAAGTTATACAGTGGCATGCACAAGAAAAAGATTGAGGCCGAACAAGAAGTTGCAAAAATTGCGATTGAGCATTTGAAGAATTTTTTGGATTTTGAAGTTGAAGATTTTAACTATCAAGACAGGAGCTTTATCGTTTTCATCTCGAACATGCAGACTTCGCTTTGGCTAATGCACTTCAAGAGAACAAGGATCACATCGCAAAAATCACAGCAAAGGCACAAGTGCAGAAAATTATGAATTAGGGGGGGGGGGGGTGTTGGAACATGTAATTCATAATTTTCTTAGTTATTGGGGATGCATGAATCTACAGCTAGATACATTGTATTAGTGTGTTCTTATCACATTGGAATATGTAAAGTCCTCTAAGGACTTTTGATTCATTCCCTAGTTTCTACTATGTAGTCCCATAAAAGGACATCACATGTTATGGTTTGAAATGAGCCAAGTATCAATAAATCAATTTATTAATTTCTATCTAGACAGCTCTTTGGTAAAGTTCTTTCGTACAGGAGCTCTGTAGGGCTCCGCCCTACATCTCCAAAAATATCTTCTTTTCTATTTTTTTCTTTTTTATTTGCTTTTCCGCTGCCCCCAAAAATTCCAACACATTCCCTGCTTTTTTTAGGTCAAAACAATTTTGTATGGTGTTTGAAAGTTTGTAAATGTGAAATTTTACTCAAGGGAATTGGAATTGTAAAGGAATGATCATATCGGTCTATTCGAACTTCATGCTCGGATGGACATTTTCTAGGTAAAATACAATTTAATTAAAAACTCAGATATACTTGAAAAGTCTCATATTATTAATTTATAGGCCAAAAAAGGATTTAACCAAAACTTTGATACTTGGAAAAGTTATTGGCGACGGATGTGATGAGCTGTTCATTATTTCTTGGCAATGGCTAACCGTTAGGCCTGGTAATCTAGGCCACGGATTTAGAAGTTTGCTCGCTCATGAGCTAAACTCTCAGGCGTAATCAAATCATTTCAAACCCGTTCATCTAGATCTTTATTGTGCCTCTGCTAGTGAATCGTGCAATTGATCCGTTAAGATTAATCAAAATACGTATGAAGTGACTCGAACACTTAAGTGATCGAAAAATTCTTGCCAATGGCTGTGGAGTGGTGTGATGGGAATTTTGACATTTACATTTTACAGTGTTGGTGAAGTGGGAATTTAGCAAAGTGTGTAGCCATTAAGATTTTCCCCCGATGATGACAGTAGATAGAATTCAGAGAAACAGAAATATCCACCCAATAGATTCTCATGAGTGATCATCCGATTCTCATAATAGAATTTGGCAGTACTTGCCAAATGGCCAATACTGTACGTACAATCATAAGTCATAACTTTAAGGTATACGTCCTATAGCTACAAGCCTACTACCATACAATCCGTACGAGTTCGACTATGGTTACCGACAGTGGTGGAGCCAGGATTAAGAGTCCCGAAGGGCCGAATAACGAAAAAAAATTACTCCCTCCGTCCCATTTTAAATGCTCCCTATGTATATCCGTGTCATTTTCAAATGTCTATATCTTTTTATTGGTAAGGTTTCGAAAGTTTTTAAAAAATTTGTCTAATAGAACTAATTGAAATCTATCAAAGAAGATCCATATTGCATATAAAATACATTATAGAATGAAAACTATAAGAGTTTTAAAAAAACACGCATAACCGTAGGGAGCATTTAAATTGGGACGGAGGGAGTAACATCAATATCTTTCTGTTCCTTACTCGTCAAATAAGTAAGAAAACAATCAACATCCTTGCATTCCGTTATTAAAGAAAAAGCTTAAATATATTTTTCAAGACTGATCATCCATCAAAATAGAACAAAAGTAGCTTAACAATCTATCAAAGTGCAATCCGATGTGTTCTCAAATCTTGGAAATCATCTACAATTTCGGAATCATCTGCTAGGAGCTTGGGAAATCATCCACTAGGAGAAGCCCTACTCTCCCTCTGCCCCTGGGTACCGAGATAAATGAAAGTCTAGACAGTTATTCGATCTATCAGATTTTTTCATCGAAATGTTTGAAATTTTATTTTAAAATTATTAAATGGTTCGAATCGTTTGTGTGGGACCCAAAACAGACCCCATAAGGCTCTGTACAGTACTTTCGGTACAAAGGCCATTGGTACCCTTAATATCACGGAATCCGAACTAGTAGTACTATTCCTTTTCTTGTAAAGTATTCACTCCAAAAGAGGTGCTCACTGCTCACAACCATGCCCACATTGCTATGTTTCATGTTTGCCTATGAGTATAATTGAATGGGGATCGTGGGTTGATTAAATTCGTCGGCTGTTCTTTCATTGAACCATTTTTTTTTTTATGTCAAAAGGATTACTTCTTTCATTCTGTTTTGTACTATCGAAAATTACTCCGATAATTGGAACTTAGGAACAACATGGACCGTGCCAATGAATCAGTGGAAATGAACGAAATATGCGCGTTTCACGCCTGTATCTACTCTAGAAAAGATTACAAGATCTTAACGTGGTTCGCTGTTTGTACTACTGTAGGGGTTATGTGACTAAGATTGGTCTCATTGCTTGGGGGCAAAGCCATAATGTGGCAAATAGGCTCACTTGACTCCACTTTCTAGGCACCTTGACAATCTGTTTCTCTTTTACATCCACAAAATAACCTCTTAATATACCTCTCTCATTGCTACTTTCTTTGGAAAATGGTTGATGACCTGAAGTTTAGGTACACAACAAGACAAACACTTAAAAATAGCATCCGTTCTTAATCAAAGGACAAGAAAGCTACAAATGAGGGTAGCTTTCCTATGCATAGGCCCAGGCCCCTGCCACCTCCCATAACCAAAAGATGGGCCAGCCCATTTGCATTCCTACGCATTAAAAAAAAAACTCGCACTAATTAAAAATCCACACCCGCAAAGCAATGAGGTTGCCGGCAAGCCAATCAATCTGATTCTTCATTGGACCGCCTTCATTCGTCAGAGAACCACACACCATCACTATTGTCGAATATGAAACAACACCTAAGTGATGAAGGGGATGCCGAATGAAAGGATCATAGAGAATAACACTAAGAAACTCTCAGATTCAAGATCGAGAGAGAATACCCTCACTCAGAGGCTCAGAGGGAGGATTATTTAAAGCGAGAAACAATCGCTACAAAGGAAAGAAACACCGATGAAGGGTAAAACCTTCCCGTCCTGCTACCACACAAGGGTGTTGAAACCCTAGGGGGAGACAGGAGAGACGACTAGGGTTTTTTTTAGAGAGAAGCTCTGGATAATGGGATCAACTTTTACTATTGCTGATGAGGATTAGATTATGAAGTGACTTGATTTTCATATTTGATTGTACTGGGAGCAACTTATTAGGTTGTGTTTTAAAGAGAGGATGCGGTTGAATAAGGTCCTCTTCATCTTTGTCAAGTACTACTATTCTACTAACATGTATATGATCAGCGCACACACTCTTGTTTGAAGTTGACGTAAGTCAATCTTGAGGAGTTTTTACTAAATCTTAGGGGGGCAAATCTACCACTGATTCTAATAAGTACAACTCTGTATACATCACCATGCACCACAGCAAAATGGCAATAAGTGCAGAGGCCGTCCAGGCTCATATACTAGCTTTGGAGGTTATAATTAACCAATGTGGGACAAACTCTAACAAAAATGTTTCGGATACCCTCGATAAGGGGAAAAAAATAATACCACCATTTTGCTTTCCTTTGAGAAATTTCTTTGCGGAAATGAAGTTTGTGTGAGATAGGTATCTCAGAAAGAGAAACATTGGTCACCACCGGGAAGAGGGAAATCCCCTCTTAAATGCAGCCGTGGGAGGTGTAGCCACGATAGCACTAGTTTTTCACGAACCCCACCAATCGTCCTCCCGGTCAGTTCTAGGGCAAATTTTCAAATCACAACCTAATAAGTACGTTGATCAAACAGTCCAATATGAAAATCAAATCACTTCATATATTCTATCCTCGTTAGTGAAAGTAAAAGTAATGTTAGTGCATACACAACTTGTCTAGGTTAATTATGGTCTGATTTAAACTCAACCTTGTAAATTGAAGAGGACCTTATTGAACCACATCCTCTTTAAACACAACCTAATAAATTGATCCAAGAATCCAATATGATCAATATGAAATCACTTCAAACCCTATCCTCTCATTAGTTATGTAAAAGTCATGTTAGTGCATTCAAACTTGTCAAGGTGGTTGTTGCAAGTAGTAGTTATTGACTTGTCTCAGCGGTACTTACCACCCTAAGGTCGCCGGGTCAATCGATCCCCTCGACAGTTATTTGTTTTTAGTGTCACTTTACCTCATGCAAACGCATAGAAAGGGTTATGCATGAAATGAGCTGGAGAGATTAGTCCAGTTCATTGGGACACTTTACCAACCAAAAAAAATGGCGAAGGTTATGGTTTAATTTGAGTGATTGGACCTTGTGGAGTAAACATTGTTTATAAACTCCATCTTTTTAGTATTGTGGACTGGCGTTAAACAAGCTAGTCAACTGATTGACAATAGTGACAACCACATACAAATGAGGCATGCTTAAAGCAAAAACTCAACTTCTTCTCCCATTTCAAGTACTCTGAAACTACGTACTTTGCAACCACCAATCATGCAGTACCACATGACTGTTGTAGTTGGTATTGTGGCCGGTTGTTGTACATTATTGTCTTTCAAGTCAGAGTTAGATTTCGATCATTAACTTGGATACAACTGCAAAGAGGTATTGTATATTATGATCCAAAATAAAGAAGTAACCTCTGTGTGTGTGTGAGAGGAGAAAATTTTGGGTGCAAATGGGGTACCACGTGTACCCTACCCTATTTGCACCCAAAATTTTCTCGTGTGAGAGAGAGAGATGTGGCAATTTCAAAAACACAAAAAATGTATAAAAGACAAGTATTAAAAAATTTGATTTTCTTTGTTTTTGGATCTAACTTTAAAATGTTTGACTTTCTCGAAAAGGGTTAAAAAAAAGTTGAGTGCACAAAGTGTAGAATCATTTGTCAAAGATGGTGGCACTTCAACTGCTCTACTTTCCAAGTTCAATTTAACAAGCAACAACTTCTTCTCTTTCTCACATTTCTTCTCACTTGGCCCCTACTCGGAGAATTGTGTGCCGTGACTCAAAAGCGCAGTTTGGATTGAGGAGTTTCTTGAGAAAAGAAAAGAAATTGAGAGAGAAGAGATTTTATCTCACATTTGGATGTCTATAAAGGTGAGAAATGGTGGGAGAGGTTGTGAATAGGCGAGTGACAAGAACCCCTTAAAAGACCCATTTTGTTTCTCACCAATTTTGATAAGATTCCGTAAGAAAATAAATGAATAGGGAAGAGTATTACAGTGGATGGTGAAACCATAATCCTTTCTTTTCTTTTCTTACCGCTGTATGAAACCATAATCCTTTATTTTCATTTCTCGCCCAGCCAGCCCAAGCGGACGTAAGCGGTATATGTGGCTTGAATTTGTGAAGGGAAATAAGATTAAAATGATAAAATTCTAAAAAGAGTAGTAAACACGAGCTATTTTCCGGTTGCTTCTCGAAAACGCTTACGAAATAACATACATATTTGTCAAGAAATTTTTATTTTGTTCTCATCATGTCCATTACAAGATGGACAAGTAATTTTCTTACTTCTCTTGCTTTTCTTTCCCTTTAACAAATTCAAGATTCTTTTTTCAATCTGCAAAATGGATACTCTACAATTCCGCCAAAAAATATTGCTTTTAGCATCACACATTTATTACCTATATCGAGACCAAAACTAAGGTTTCACCGGTCACTGCGTGCTACGGGCACGAAAGAATATGTTTAGCCCCACCAAACGACTATAGTGACTTGAAATAGAAGTACAGATTCAAGATTCAAACATAAGCTGAATGTGCCTTCTTCCTGATTGTCCAGAATAGTTGCACACAACACAATGAGAAACATGTGGGGCAAACAGAACCACATCGAATCCTCATGGCTGTTGGCCACATTACCCATGAATGTAAACTGAAATTCCTTAATTTATGCTTAAAGCACAAACTCAAATCGTTTCAGCACAGACAATTGACAATTACCTGAGATTCGCCCATAATTACTGAACAGTGAACACCCACCTCAAGAGCATCTTCTAAGTACCCTCCCGTTCCAAATTTCTTCTCCACTTTAACTATTCCGGACATCCCAAAAAACTATTTATATTTTTAAAATGTTTTTTATATACAATATAGATTATATTTGATCAATCGCAATCATTTTTATTAAAAGAAGTAATCAAAATCATAAAAAAAAATATTATGGATTGAAAAAATATAAGTGATTTACAAATGGCACACGTGCCAAAAAAAATGGACAAGAAATTTGAGAGAGAGGAAGTAATATGTGAGAGTTGTGCATAATTAGGCTAATATTAACATCTTGAATCTATCAAGGGAAAGGACAACATAAAAAGGAAATGAAATTAACAAAAACAGGTTCAGTATCTAAGTAGATCTTTCAACAAGGACATAGTTATCTTCTCACTCTCTATGTAAGCTTCTTATCATTTTTTTCTTTTTCCATCACAAATCCCACATCCAAAGCCACACAACAGTACTGTGCCTAGAATCACAAGACTATTTACTTATGTCACATATATCACACAATTGAAGACCTCTAGGCCAATCAAATGAAGCATTTAATTGAAGAAAGCGCACAATTCTAACATCAACTCAGTCCATTCAACTCACTGTTACAGCATCGTACCAGGCTGACTCCGAATAGAATTAACGGCGAGAGATACAGACATACATTCTTGTCCTCTAAATGCAAATTCAGTCATAAGATCTTCCAGGAATTGGAAGGACAAGATAATACATATCAACCCCTTTCAGGAAAAGGGGAAAAAAAAAAGATAATACACATCAAGAAAGAGTTCGCTTGTTGAAAGACTCCATGGTCAAGTTGGCAGTAAAAGCTGGAATTGAGTTCATCTTCCGAATAAATATACCAACCTGCAATTGCACCACCGTATAATTTGTTACTACTAGCGACTTCCACAGGCGGAAACCCTCACTTAACTCATGAAGGACTGGAGAAGGGCAACTATGACAGTTCCTAAACAATAACGTTATAAGTAAAATTGTGGAAGATATGGCTCCATACCTGCTGGGATATCTCAGGTTGCGAGGTGTAATCATTTGCCTATTGGATGGAAGAAGAAAATTAGTACATAAAATGAAACAGGTTTTGGATTTAAGATAATGATGGAATAGTAGAGGCTCTTTGCGGATGCAATGAATCAATTAAAAATGGCCATCTTAAAGATTATGAAATGAAACAATATCGTGGTATGTTTGAAGGCACCAGACTAGGAGAACTGTAAACCGATGCGCGACTTACCAAAATGTTTGTATTCCCTGATTCATATTCAAATTGTAGCTTTTCCTCATCACTTTGAGCATAGATAGACTGGAGAGTAAAACGTGTAACCGGAATTCCATCAGAGCGCTGGTGATCATCCATCACAATCTGCAAAAGAGATTCGTTTTCAATACATGATATCCAAAACTAGATCATTTCTGGAAAGCAGACAGATAGAAAGGGCAAATAACAGATAGAAAGGGAAAATAACTTAAACGAGTGTATAACTTCATTTGTCCATATATTAGGAATTAGGAAGCAAAAGCTCCTTTTAAGCATTTCTTAGCAGGCCTATTCTCAGTATGTACTTTGAGAATCGAGACCCTAAGAGCACATGGTAATTTTGGATCCGTTTTGAAGAAAATAAAATAGGGCCTCACAGTTTTGCATGTGAAAAGAAGGGCGGATCAAACCAGCTCAGTCACAGGAACTGGAAACAATTTGACAAACCAGACAACTCACTCCCAAGAGTTCAAGGCCAGTATTGCCGTGATCAGTGCAGTTACAAAGGCCACTAAGACAACATAAGCAATCCTCAAAGGTTGAGCTGTTGTTTGAAATATGACAATTTCATCCTTCATGGAGGGCATCCCAGTGGCCGCTGGGTCGCACTCCCTATCGGACACGTGTTCAAGCCCTCTTCTACAAGTTCTTAGCACTGTCCAATGAAGGAGAAAAATGTTGAGCTGACAATATCAAATTCTTCAAATGAGAGTTCTGGAAACTATTAATGATTACCCTAGAAACTAACCAGGTTCAGAGTAATTTGAAATGATTTCCAGGAATGTTCTGGATGATCCCTATTAAACAATCTTAATTCACTCTACTTTAATATCTGCTGTTAGAACAAACTTCAATCATAGGTGTACCATGCTTAGGGCTTTAAGACTAATTCAAGAGTGATTTTTCCCCCTCCCTCCCGGTGTATGTAGAAGTAACTGGAAACCTAAACCAGGACTCTGCAATACCAGCTACGGCCACAGGTGAAGGCTGATATCCATCTTTAGGGACCAATAAAAAAGTAAAGAGAGACGAAGAAAGATTCTTAATACACTAACCCTCACATTTGGTTCTTCATTTTGTTTAAGGGAGGAAAAGGAAATAGAAAGAAAGGAAAAGAATAAATAAACTGGGCGAAGTTGCATCCCCATCTTTTATTTAGTTGGTTGGAATAATGGAGGCACATCTCAAACAATATAATTTTAGCATCCTAAAAGAATAAATAGGGCAAATGTTTCCATTTCCCTTTCCATCTTCTTTACCTTAAAATCACAGGATGAAACACTCTAGTGCAAGAAAGAAAAAGCGAAGATGAATGAAATGCTGGAGTAGCTATAACGAAGCAGCCAAAAGAGTTACATGTGTTCTGGTACTGTAGGGAGAGCTAATGAAAATACAACCACTATTACATGTACTGATACTTGGACATGCCAGAAGAGTTAGATGTGGTGATTCTTTGGGTCTGGCAGATAGTTCCAACAGAACTCCTAATTCCATCCATTGTTGAGCCAATGAGGCTTGCTTCTTGAGAGACATAGGGTAGGCGTTGACTGCTGACGCCAGTGCACTCCTATTACCTAATACGATTCTAAAAACCAACAAACCAACTTGCTAGTTTGTAAGAACCTTGGGTCAGCATTTGATAGGGGACACAACATACTGGTGAATGCAATTTAAAGTCTACAATGTGAAGCCACATGAAGCATTGAAGTCGAGACCAACCAGCATCACTCCTGCATGGTATTTCTAGCTGATATGAGCTAAACTTAGGAGGTTCTGAGAGCAGCATTTTTCCCCTCTACAACTTAACTATGTTTAGTCAGCCTTCCAGCTTACTACGTGTACAAATTATCAGGTTATCCAAAAGAGTCGCCAAAAATGATACAGAACTCCTCCAATATAAATATAATTTTGGAGTTCCACTTCTAGTTATCTTGTAATCATATTATCTGCATACATCCTTAACTCCCAGTTACAGCATTACATATGCACCAATAAGGATAAACTTGAGGTAGGAGAACCAAGAGGAGAGTACAGATAAATACCTTGTAACCAAACAGCTCACAGCATGCCCTTCTGAACACTGAAATTTTATCTGCAAAAACCGTCTTGTATCTGGTCCATGAACACATTTAGAAAGCCTCAGTTTCGACCAATTGGCTTAAAGCTAACTCCAAGCTATGCAGCAAAAACTTCCATCAACCACTTACCTTTCCTCACGTTTTTCAAGTGTTGCAATTTGCTCCTTGTATTGCACTATCTTTCCAGAAATATAGGAGTCTACAAGTGTACCAGTATCACCTGGATAGTTTAACAGAACAACGAATCAGAACAAGGGAAATCACTGCTTTGCCAGCTTGATTGTAAGGCAGACAACCTGAATTAAGGGATAAGGATTCTAATTCAGGTTAGTTTGGGTATACAAAAGGAATTGAAACTTAGGAAGTGCCAAAGTAAAAAAGTACCCACATAGTCATACTAATCATAGCTTCTGATTTATTAGATCATTCATCACAGAAGCTTATTACCCCAAAATAAACATTAAAAAGGTAAATTACATCAAACCCCCCTCAACTATGACCCATTATCACTTAACCTCCCTAAAGTTTAAAACTCAACAATTAACCTCCTTAACTATGCAAATCCAAGATGTCAAAGGTGGCGTTAACGGAAAATCACAATGTACCTTCTTTCCTGTCCACCATCAGCCCATCGTGTTAGTTTCACCTTGACTTTTACAGTTTACCCATTATCTACTTAAAACTACCACATCAAAAACCAAATTCAGTCACTGCACTCCAACAAAAGCCATTCCAACCCATATCATCTCCTATCCCGCGATCGCCCACAGGCCACAAGTTACCCCAACAGTTAGGTTCTTTTGTTCCCTCAACCTTTTCTAATTTTGGGAAATTACCCCTAGCTGAAGATAAAAGGGTATTTCGTCATAAAAACTTATTTATCACACCATGTTTTGCTCACATGACAAGTTCCCTCCAAAAACCTAACGTTTTGGAATACTTTGAGGAACACTAGGGAGGTTATGTGGAATATGTCATAGTTGAGGGGGTTTAATATAATTTACCCTATAAAAAAATAAAAAGATGATCAAAATACCACTATTTTCATCAAGCAATACATTACTCCATGTGACAAGTTGCGCGACACTTATATCAGTGACTATCATAACCACCTATACAAGGACCACAAGCATCAGTACATATGAAAAGTTTAAACAATTCTTGATACCTGACTGTTTTTTCAATTCTTCAACAGCTTGCAGCTTCTCCTTTGTCTTCTGTAATTCACTTTGTAAAGCATCTATCGTCTGTTTTGCCTCATTGTCAACTGCAAGGGTATTCACCATTCGCAGAACTTTTGTATTTGCAGAAGAAAAATCACCATGACCCAGCTGTAAAGGGAACAAAAAGGAAAATAAGGTTTTTGAATGCGACTTTGTTTTTCTTTCAGCAAAGCTGTTCTGAGTATTACTAACATAGTAACATTGAAGTGTTCGTAAGGAAGAAAACATCCAAAAGCTAATTATTGGTTTTTTCAGAATTGCATTTTTTATTGGCAACACAAAAATTGGGTTTTGCTGGAAAATGTTCCAAACAACCTTGTTGGGCATCATATTTCAACTTTTCCAGCATCAATCTCTCCTACTTCACTACCCTCGCACTCGAATCTTTTTACCTTGTCTCATTGTTTCTTGCAGCATGTGCATGCTGCAAGTATTTTATGTACAAGTTTCTACAATAAGTTAGTAGTGACAAAGACCCTGTCAACTAAAAGAAGCCTTACAACCACAATAATAATAACTATGATAAACTTCACCCTAGCACAAATATTTGCATAGAGAGTGGCCTAAAAAATTTACAGCGCGACACAGCATCAGATGTTACAATTTTTTCCCTGGCTAATCAAATATGCCTGTAGCCACAGAACTGCAGTATTAAAAACCAAGACTTCATATATAATTCCAACTGGAATATAAAGTACCCACAATGATGACCTAATAATACCACGACATATGCATTGCAGCTATAATTTCTGAACCCTCTCTTGCCCGTGCCCTTAGAAGAAGCAACATTTAGAAGAAAACTCTAATGAATCTAAAATTTGAGTATTATACGAACAAAATATAATACTACCGAAGAGTTAGAATGATCAAAAACCGGCCGGATGTCCAAGTAGATTTATCTTTGGCAAACAAACCTTGGACTCCAATAGGGAAATTTCAGAACGAAGACGGTCGCCTTCCCTCTCCAATGACTTGATTCTTCTTGCCTCGTTAGTTAACCTCTCATTGAGAACCTTCAGTTCATTGTGCTGATTATTGTTGATTTCTTTTTGTTCACCTAAATTAATTTCCAATTCCTTGATACAGCTTTCCTTTTTGGCAAGACTAGATTCAAGCTCCTGTCCTTGGCAATCAAAACAACAAACAAAGACCCCATCAGCCCAAAAAAAATTATCCTTGAGAAACAAATAAAACAGGTTTGGAGCTGCTAAACCTTAAAAAGAGTTCCATTTACTAAATCGCCCCCTGCTGCCACATTATTCTGTGCCTTCAATTCATCGACAACAGTTTTCAGCCGATCTCTTTCCTCGGTAACAGAAGAAAGCTGCAAACCAAATAATATAAATACAATAATATCCATCTTGTGGTGTAAAATGCCATGTGCATCTATACCACTTGGAAAAGGAAAGTAAAAAGGATAAACAAGAAGAGCCTTAAAAAAAAGTCCAAGGGGGTTGTTAGTTATCTGCCGTTATATGGCGATACAACCAATACCGTGATTTGTGTACCTTAGACGCTGAGAATTATATAGCAATGGTTATTTTTCTTTGTAATGCCAACACACACCCCCACCCCGCCCAAATGCACATACCTAAACTCAGTTAAATACACCACAAGTACTCTGCAAAGGAAGAGGGTAAAATACAATCCCATTAGCAAAGAAACAAAACAATGTCACCAAGTGGAGGAACATAAGTGCTATGACAACCACAAAGTAGAGAATAAAACAAACTAACAAGCGATAAAAACAAGACACAAATATTTACATGGTTCCGCTCAAGCACAAAAAAAAAAAACTTACCCCACAAGCGATTCGGCGAAGAACGAGAGAGGATTCTTTGTATTCTCTCCTCGTTCAAAGAGAATCTTATCTCGCTCTTCTGCCGTGGAGCGCGTTCTTGCTTTATTCTTGAGCAAAACCACGTAATTCTTTTTGTTCTTGTTTTTATTGCTTGTTGGTTAGCTTTATCCTCTACTTCGTGGCTGTCATAACAAACTAGTATCAGAGCTACGGGTTTCATCCTATTATTTATTCCACTGTCTTGTTTTGGTGATCGTTTCTATTGCAATACGACGGCTCGATATGAAGTTGAGAAGTTTGATGGTAAAGCAGTAGCGTCTATGTAGCATGGACACAAATACGGACACGGATAAAGTACACGAGATTTCTAAAAAAAATGGACATGTACATGACAGGGGATAAGGCAAAAATAAATAATATTTATTTCATACCAACGGAAATATAATTATATGTATAAACATGTAGCTTCAATATATATATATATATATATATATATAAACAAGCATCATATATATACATCATACTGTATTATACATTTAACACAAAACACTTGAAGTAATACACATTTACCCTCCAAAATTTTTAAAAAATGCATATTTAACCCCTTCTGTGTCACCCAAAAAAATTAATTTAATTTATTGGACACGCCAAATAGCATGTCCCATACGTAATGTGCAATGCCCCTGGCGTGTCCCTGTGTGAGACACGGGGACACGCCAGACTTTGGGAGTGTCGATACTTCATAGAGCATTAGTCTATGGCATGTGAAGATGAGTGTTTTGCTAGTTCAACAAGTATTATGCAAGGTGTTGTTAGAGAAGAAAACGAAAGTTGTTGTTTGCGAGAGGTTAAGGAGGAAACTGTGTCTATCGATATATCGTTGAAACTCATTGTTTACCCTTTAGGGTTTTGGAGAAGAGTTCTTTGATGAGATGATTGCTCTATGGTGTTGGATTCAATGGAATTCAAGTCAAAGTGGAAATTTGTTAAGAAAGTGCCTTGAATTTTGCAACTTCCTCGTTTCAGTAATTTTGGATTTTCCTACAAATAGGGACTTTGGAGAGTATTAGGGTTTGTCCCTTTGGGTCCATTATGGTGAGGCTCTTTTGGATACCATTATGGAGTGTTTCCTTTGGGTATCATTATGAAGATTGGGGATCCTTTTATTGTTAGGGCCTTGATATTAGGGTTTTTTTGGTTATCTCTTTGGGTTCTACTAGGGTTTGTGTCTCCCTTTCAGGTTCCACCAGAGATTTGTCACTGAATATCGTTTGGTTACTTCATTGAGAGTTACGGGTATAACCGGTTCTTTGTATTCTCTCCTCGTTCATAGTGAATCCTCTATCGCTCTTTGCCCTCGAGTATGTTCTTGCTTTGTGCTTGAGCGGAACCACATAAACCTTTGTATTCTAGTTTTTATCACTTGTTGGTTTGTTTTATTCTCTACTTCGTGGATGTCATAACAATAAGCATGTTATGACTCACAGAATAAGAGAGCTCACAATCACCAAATGTAGTTCTTACCATCAACTCAATCCGCTTGAACTCTGATTTTAAAGCTTTTGCATTCTCTGTCGCCAATGCAGCTACAGCATCAGCATTTTGTTTACCAAGTTCTGCAGCATCCAAAGACACCTCCATTTGTTTTAGGCGTGCGTTGGCCTCACCCACCTTCCCCATGCTTTCAATCACCTCTCTACAGAACGAAAGCTACTAAATGAGAGGCATCCGAAGTACAAAACCAAAAATAGTACTCTATTCATTTCCATTTTTTTTACCTATTGCACAGAAAATGATTGATTAACTGATAGAAGTAAAGCATGAAGTTGGGGATGAGTGCTCCTACATAGATCCAATGTTTATGACAAAAAGAAAGAGAGAGTATAAAAAATAGCTTTCACTATATTGTGAATAAAGAAGGAAAAGCATGGTAGAAAACATCTATGTACTTCATCAGAAACTAGTGTGCATTCCTTTGTGACAAAATCATTGAGTTTAAACATGCCACAGGATAAAGGAGATTCAAAAAGGGACATCAGTGTTCAACAAGACGAGGAAAATGAAGGTAGAAGAAAATATTTGAAATAAGAAACTCACTTTTGCAATGCAGCAAACTTGAGAGGTATATCCTCAGCACATGATACACCAGGAATGTCCCTCACCAACAACTTCCAAGAAGATAGTTCCTCCTCTAACTTCATCATGCTCAACTGTATATCTGATAATTTAAGTAATTCTACTTCAGCCCTCTCCCTCCGGCTCTTTTCCTCCAACAGTTTTTCCTTCAATAACTCAATGTCTTCATGAAAACGTTTTAACTTTCTTGCTTCTTGTACTTCAGACTCCTGAATCAACATCAATACAAAAACAGAAGAAAAACAAGACCATTACAGCTGTAGACGTTCTTCAGTAAGGACAACCAGTAACACCATTTCTAGAAATCGTAAAACCTGTTAGATCAGAGCATTATCTCAATGCAAAGTACCTCAACACTCAATGCAAGAGTGATTGGACATCAATAGGTAGTGATTCAATGATGCCAATACCATGCAAAGATGCCTTATCTTTCACAAGTTAGGTAATCAAATAAAGACTACATCCAAAGTATTAGGTAAATTAACAAAGATAAACAAATATTAGTTTCTCTTTTGAGGGGGAGACCAAAAAAATTTCTGAGATGAACGTATGTCACCGGTGTACGCTGGATCAATTAGCTAGACTGTTAAATAGTTTTAAAATTATAATTTGCACAAAAAGCAAAGAGAAATGAAAGGGTTCCATAATAACTCAATCTGTTTTTCGTTCATGAGAAATAAGTCAGACCCATACGAGACTCTAGGAAAAAGTCATGCGATTTAAAGGATAATAATTTGGAAAATGTATACTTACAAAAGCCCGCAGCTCTTCTCGCAGATGCTTTACCAAAATATCACTCCCTGTAGATGAGACTTCTGGAAATGTGAAACCTGATAGTTTCTTCTCTAGCTCGCTCTTTTGATGCAATGTCTAAGTAATGCAAGAAGAATTATTAAATCATGCTATCATACTTCACTGAATTGGAGTTGTCAAATACCCAGACAAAAACATAAATTGACTGCATACATTCGCATAAGAAATAACTTAGCTGCAGAACCATGGAAGCACGGAACAGGAAAGAATCGCACACATAGATATAGGTATAGATACAGATATATATGTATGTGTATAGAGAGAGAGAGTTTTCGCACATGTGTTCAAATAAGAAAACTGCGTAACAAACCTGCAGCATGCTAAAATAAAATAAAAACCACCTAAAATGCACAGGAAGAGCCTGTTTCTATATACACTGCTATTAGACATCACTTGATTGTATACACTAGAGGTTAAGCTAGTGGCTCCCCAATCCAATTGTATCAGAAAATTGATTGAACATAGAAAGATCTAGCTTCTTCTGTAAGTATGAAATCAGTGTCCCTCCTTTCCCATTGCTGCTAATTCTAACCTAGACACTACAGTTGGGTTGATTGGTCATTTAATTAGTGTACCCTTAACCTAGATCATTCATTGCCCACTTCTATATTGCAAATTACCTTCGCACCCAAGCAATGTCATACTTCACTTAACACCCTCCCTCACACTCAACATACTCACTTGATAGCACCTGCTGCGTGGCTTGCAGAGTTGCAGGCCGAGGACATGCACCCTAGCCATCCTTGGAGTAGTGATAACATGGTACACATCAAGGGTAGTCCTCATCCCCAAAAGCTTCAGGTGAGGCCGTGAGGGTGCCCTTAGGTTTATCTACTACACATTAACTTTGAATGATGCCTACTTATGTTTACATATCATAGATATACATCCTAAAAAATGTAGGTATTAGAAGACATAAAATAAGTAACGAAGTGAAAAGGAAGAAACATTGTATGTTAATAACAACTACAATATCATGTTCCCTTACTAAAATTTATATTTAGCATCATATCAAGATTCAAGAACAATTATAAAAAAAAAAAGTGAAATGGTCAAAGGTCAAAGGGCAAAGATTAAGAAGAAAACTGCAAACCAGCTACCTCATTAAGCCGTTTTTTGGCTTCTTCAAGGTGTTGTTTCAGCAGCAGCGATTCCTTTTCAGCATTATTAGCTCTGCATTCCATCCTTTCAAGCTAAACAAGAAATTTAAAAAATTATTCCCATAAACAAATGAAATGGTCTTCACATTCAATAATACATTAGCAACTCACATTCGCAGTAATTCTAGAAAGTGAAATTTTTGATTCACTTTTCACGTGTGCAAGCTCCTCCCGAAGATGTTTCTTTTCCTTCTCAGTGCTTTCAGAAAGATGAGTCAGTTTTCCCTCTAATAAGCTTGCCTTCTCTTCAGCTGAAGCTGCTGAAGACTCAGCTTTTTTCCGAAGATTCATTTCATTTTGGAGCTTCACCTACAGACAGATTGCATGAACTATTAGCTGGCAATGACCGCAAAGACAAATAACTCAAAGTACATACAAAATTCTACAGGGGGCAAAATAAAGAAGGAAATATTATCAACAGGAATACGAGGACAGCGGAATCGAACACTCAAAACAAATAGCCAATTAAACAGTTGCGGAATTAGCATAGTCTGTCTCCTGTCGAGAAATAACAAGTGTATTTCACAGTGTCTAGTCTAAAGTATCTTCTCTTTAAAAAATCATCTGGTAAGGTACAAAACAGGAATGCTAGATAGAATATCCTGATCCACTTCACTTTGTTTGGTACTGGTTTTCAGCAAAGAAATTCAAACTTGAAACGAGTACCTAGTAAGTGGATTGGCATGGTATGGCTTACTGCTTACATGTTAGAGATCCCATGCCAAGACCAAAAGCAGTAATACCATCTTCTATGGTGGCCTGGATTCCTAGAAGTTCATTTAATTTGCCTTGCCAACACCACTAATAGCTTAATACCACCTTTGATCCAATTAAACAGCCCATGAGTTCTTTCCGCTCCACGTTACCCTTGGCTGGGTGATGGCTTCGTATTGTCACTACTTTTGAGCTAGCGGGATTATTGTTGCAAGTACAGTGTTTGATCAAAAGCAAGAGCAGAAGAACAACCATTTTCACCATCACATGTACCGCATTGCACGTCCTAGTATACGAGTGGAAACTAATAAACATATAGATCCTAAAGCCTAAAGAAAACATTAATTTAGCCTGTCACAATTTAGTGAATATGAGGTCTTCAGTGGCCTTGTGCTCAAGTCTCCAATCAGTTTCGGTAGAGGCTTAGCTGAACACAGAAGCTTGTTTAAAAGTCAAAGTCAAAAGTCGCGTATTCAAAGTTTTGATCAGTCTGTAACTATTGCAGATTGATACAACTGACAACAGGGGAAAGAAAACTAAGTTGTATTCAGCATAAAGTATTCTTTAGCTGTTGCAATCCAAATACAAGACATAAAACTCACAGCAACCTATCTATTGTACTGAAAAATAGTATAACAAAAGTTTCAACACCAAAAAAAGAAAAGGGGAGTCAAGTTTACAATAAGATGAGTCTTCTTGAATCTCATCCCGTGTTGATGAGCAAACAACATAACCATAAGGCTCGTCACAAGATATTATCATTCATTAAATGCTAAATATGTGATGCACTAAGCATACAATAAACCAATTTTACCAAGGTCATTCTAAGTCCACCCCATTTGAAAGTTTCTTAGAATGTCATTTTGGCAAGTCCATAGCATTGTCTATTCATAAAGTTTATAGCCTCATAGGTCAAGAATTTACCAACAGTCAATTCCATTATGCTTTGACATCAACATGAACTGGCTGAATACCTAATACTTCAGTAATTTGAAACTCAAACCAACGAACCAAAAATTTAATGAATTGCATATCCCGTATGCAGTGACAAATTTTTAGAAAGCTCATAACTCAACTGCTGTGCAGTGTGCATGTGGAAACTTTATATCCAACGATTCCAACCCCAAAGCTTAAGCTATTAGGTGGAGAGGTCCCAACATTATATAAAGTAGTCACCCATTCCATACCCAAGTAATGTGGGATTGAATTTTCTTAACATCCCCCCTCACGAGCAGCCCGTTTTGAGGTCTGCCACGTACTCACGTGTAGTCTCTTTTTTGGGTCTATCATTGTGGCGCTTTTCTGTTGGGTCTGTCATCGTGGGGTATGAATTGTAAATTTAAAATGTAGAGTGGAATGGGCCCCGCTCCAGTACCATGTCAAAACTTTATATCCAACCCAAAAGCTTAAGCTATTAAGTGGAGAGGCCCAACATTATATTAAGTGATCACCCATTCCACACCAATCAATGTGGGATTGAATTTCCTTAACAGTGCACATGCATAGGGGAGACAACAAATGCTAGGTTAGATTAACTTACCAAAAAGAACAAATGCTAGGTTAGAAAACTGAGGTAAACTTGTAACACTGTCCATGAGTTTTATGGTGCCCCTAACATGCATCTTCATTTTGAAAATTGTCGCAATGACACTTGTTTACGTTATGGACGGAGTTCCTGTAGAATGAATCCACTAATTCCAAGATTCCCATTTTAACAATCCACCTATGTCCTCCTCCATTGCAATTTGCATATGCCAAACCTACCTAGCATGAAGATTGAGCCTATGAAAGGACATATCAACCAAAGAGAAAAGGACAAGGGGAAAAAAGGAAGAAAAAAAACAACATTAAGAATTTGGCCACACAACGCAACTACGTAATAAGGTGGGCTATCACCAAACTTTCCTTTTTTTTAAGAGTACATGAACAACTTTGTCTTTGGTGCTTCAGAAATCAGACATGAACAACTCATGAAAGTATAGAATCAGCAAGTTGGTGTAGTGCAATTGGATTAGAAGCCATTTCCAAGCAACATCCAATCATTATATGTAGCCAAAATATTTAAAAGCAAGCAAGAAAATCTGGACCTCAAGTTCACTGGATGCTTTAATTTGATTTTTTATTCGTCCATGAGAATCATTGACCTCCTTCAGCAGCTGCTCTTGCAGAGCCTTTTCACGTCCTTTAGTAGCAGCAAGTTCTTGTTCCGCAAAGAAAAATTGATCTCTGAATTTCTTCCTCTCACTTTCTGTAAAAAGTAAAAAAGGATCAATGGATTACACAATCTCGCAAAAAACAGACCCCATCCGTTCTCAAAGAAAAGAGCTTGGAAGAACAGATTCTAGATTATTAGGAAAATTCGAAAAAGCAGCGAGGGAAAGCAGTCAAATTTTATGAGATCTTGTGCTATATACAGTAAGAAAGTTTACCCTTTCAAAAGTAAACCGCATAAAACACCTTGAATTCAATTAATTCAATGGACATACTGCCTAAGAATCATCTTTGCTCAATGATGATTGATAAAAGATTGACGAAAGAATCCTCATAAATTACAATTTTTGTCACACTTTTGCAAAGTTTGCACTGCATACTGGAGATGCAGGACCACTGTAGAGGAATTGTAACATCCCGACTTTTTCCTTAAAAATATATATATTGTTTTAACAGAAATAATTAATTCTTCCATTTTCCTTTTTCACACTTCTTTCTAATAATAAAAAAATTATAGATTATTAAGTACTATATTTATTTTGGGTGTTCTTAAAAATCAAATAACTTATATATTATTTTTATAAATATAGTTGAATTAAATTGAATATGGCTACAAGAGCGTAAGTATAATGGGCCGCTTATTTTAGTATTATATGGCCGACTATCATTTTGGTGTGGGTTAGACTGGAATTATAAGTTGGGTCTAATTTAGGAATTTCCTAGCAATACAGATATTTAGATATAAAAATAGAAGGATGAAATCATTTTTCTTTACAAGTTGAGATCATTAGGGTTTATACTTTATACCTTAGAGCTATAAGACTGCGGTAAAAAAATAGAGAGCTCCGGCCACGAGAGAGAGAGAGAGAGAGAGAGAGAGAGAGAGAGAGAGAGAGAGAGCAAGCGGTGGCAGATATTAACGTGGTGAGTCTACTCCCTTATTTGCTTCTTTCTTTTTTCCTTTCATATGCCTTCACGCCACACGCAGATTAGTTTTGGTTGGGATTAACAAGTGTTGCGGTGGTTTTTGTCTTATACTAGATAAACAAATTAGGATTCTACTTTTCTGTCGTGTAACGCATGAGTGTTCTATGCCCATATAGAGTGTGAGGACAACATTCAAATGATGCATGGTTAAGGAAAACGTGGTGGTCAATTGGTGTAGGATTTTGGTGATTAGATTATATATTAATCTAAGAATTAAATTATTACTAGTAACGCTCAAGTAGTAGACTAATAACAGTACCTATAGTTCTATTATTGATTTTATAGTTACTTATGAGAATATGTATAGCTTATGTGTAACTTTTATTGTGATTCAGATTAGTGGACTATTTATTACGCTTCACGTTCGATTGCATTCTTTCGGACCCCAGGTGAGTGGTTAAACATGTGATCCCTTCAATTGGAATCCTCTTGAGCCTATCAATTCTTGACAATCCTTTATTTTGTTATGATTCTATGAATATTAATTTTGCTTCATTGAACTCAACTTATTTGACGATTGTCGTACCCTTTGGCATACAAGGTTTATTGATTATATTTGTGATTGATTGATTGCTCTTATTTCGTTTGTTGTCTATCCATTGATTCCGTGATATATCTGGAATGCCATTCTTTTGTGTTTGGGACCACATTTTATATTGTGAAAGTCCAAGGAAAAGACCCGGGCGCCATCCTGCGGTGACTTTGGTCACTAGGGAAAAGACTTGTGAAATACCCTGTGACTCTAGTGCTCAACGGATAGGGAAAAGACTTGTGAAATACCCTGTGACCCTACTCCGGATCGGCTTAGGGAAAAGACTCAGGCGCCATCCTGAGGTGACTCTAAGTTCGGTGTTGGATCCAACGGGCAAAGCCCTGAGAAAATATTTGGCTTTTGGCAATGGTTATTATTGTTAATATGGTTCCCACGTAATTTGGTTAAGACTCCCTATTTGTTGTTGTTCGTCGTTTTGATATTCCTGGACAGACTGACTGGTATAAAGGCATATTTGTTTTTGTGAATCAATTATTGTTCCTATTATCGTTAATCAGAAATTCTCCTCCTTGATACTACTTGTTGAGCCAGCGACCTTATTATTTGAAACCATTTCTTTGGAGCTCTCACTATCATTCCTTAAAATGTATGCCACGTTGTATTCTAAACCCATAGCATGCTTAACTACTCATTGAGCAATTTGAGCTGTGAGCTGACGGATTTATTCCACATTCTTTTCAGGTTAGTTTGGGGAGCATCATAGTGGACTCTAAAACAATGTCGGGACCCATCGTTTGGACCTCTAGGGCATTCGCATTATCATTTTCTTTTAGTTTTGTTAACAGCTTCCGCACTTTTGTTTCTTCAGAATTTTTGTTAATAAATTTGGAGTATGGGGAATTTGAGATATTGTTCACTGGCTACAAAAATGTTGGTTTCGGTTTCCAATTTAATTTTATAATTCAGGATTCAATTTGATTTATTTGGGTTGTGAAAATTATTATTTTTATCTTTCTTTTTGTATAGGCTTCGTGTTCCGAGAATTATTTCTTGGTTCACGGCCGGTCATGCTCCCGGATTTGGGGCGTGACAGGAATCGTGGGCCGGTGGCAAATGGCAATCAACCGCTTAAGTGTGCGCTTTGCAAGTGAGGAAAAAAAGTAACATTAGCACGGCCCCCGCCAATAAGCCTATCCGTCCCAAAACAGGTCTCACAAATGTACAATTACCCCCAATCCCCAGATTAATTTGGATGAACCTACGTGAACGTAATCCACCTAACATCTAGACCAAACCCCTAGAAAGGGTCTTACGGCTCGTTTGGTTAGCCAGTGTACTAGCTTCATCTTGAAATAAGCAAAACACAAAATTAGCTAAAAGCCTGAAACACATTTGATACTATTGGCATTTATTTGCTTTTATTTTGGCTGGTGCCTAGTTGCTTATTTGCCATTAAGAAGGCAAATAAGATGGTAAACCAAAGGAGCCCAAGAGCGAGTCCACCTGTAGGTACCAAAATGGCATTGCCAAAGTCAATTTTTGGCTTGCTATTGTCAAAAAGCCAAAAAATAGCAATTCACTGCACCAATTTGGTGCCATTTTAAAACAATCTCAAATCCAGATCATTGAATGAAACCCAACTTATTTTTCGATGCAAATTAAATGGTTTGCCATTCTTGATGCCAAATTTTGCATTGAGCTTGGCACAACCGTGGACAGGGTTTTGCCATTCTTGATGCCAAATTTTGGCTTGGACTGTGGACTTGCTCTTAGTAATCCTTCAGGGTCCGGCAAAAACTGAAGTTAGTATAGTTATTCTGCCTATAAGGAGAGGCTGGAGTTCAAGTAATGAGTTCTTTCCACTAGTGCTTAGTTTAGGAAAGCATTTGTTGTCAGGTTTAGATAATCCTTTTCCTTGTAGAAAGTACCTAGACTTCCTTATTTAAACAATTATTTGCTTCTAACCTTCTCTTTGAACAATCCCGTGGCGACAAATAGAATATTTCCACTAAATAACCTTTCGGCGATTTTCCCTCTTCTTAATGGTGAAATTCCTTGATCCGACCAAGACTCGGAGAAAATGGACTTAATATTTTGCATACTCCCAATGACTGGGGACTAGATGGGTTTTGTTATTGTTGTTGTTGTATTAACCAACTCTCTGCCAAATTTCCTCTTCTTAATGGCTAATTCCATCATTTGCTTAAGACTCGTAGAACTATTTCTATCTTCTAAGCTATTAAGTCACTTGGTTGCAAGTTTTCCTTTTGGCCCATACTTTAATAAACTGAAATTTTCCTACCAATTAAAATTTCGAGCCATTACTTAAATGGAATTATTTGAGCTTTCATTAGTTTCAGGAAACTTGGTGTAGTGGGATGTGGAAATTCCTTTTCCTAGACTAAAAGTTTTGGAAAAGCGATCAGACAACTATGGAACAATATACTGCCTGAAAAATTCTTAATTTCCCAACGTGAAACTCCTAGAAAAGGGTGCACTGAATTTTCAGGTAAAGCAAACAATACGTAGGGACATTTACCATCAGGTCACCCTTGGATCCCATAATTACCATCAGGTCAAGCCCAACTCTGAAAAATTCTCATCAGGTCAAAGCGATACCATATGAAAGTGCCTAAATCACTAAAACCCTATACTAGGAAAGTGCATCCTAAACCTAAACTCTAGGGTACCCTACGACTAGGGTACCCTTATGACTAGTACCCTACAACTATGGTACCCTATGAAAGTGTCTAAAATCATAGGGTACTCTATGAAAGTGCCTAAGCCACTAAAACCCTATAATAAGAAAGTGCACCCTAAACCTAAACTCTAGGGTACCCCTATGACTAGGGTACCCTACGACTAGGGTACCCTATGAAAGTGTCTAAAATCCTAGGGTATTCTATGAAAGTGCCTAAACCACTAAAACCCTATAATAGGAAAGTGCACCCTAAACCAAAACTCCAAAAAAAAGTGACTTACCTTAGTGGTAATTAAAAAAAATGACTTACCTTAGTGGTAATTAGACATCTCTTTTCTAGACCTAGAGGTAATAATCCCATACTATAATACTATATTGTTTTCTCAAAATATAAGCAAGTCAGTTTATGTTATACCTACCAATTCCACCACAATATAGAAGATGTATTCAGTAAATAGATATGTTTTAGCTCAAAGCTAAAGATAATTGCAACAAGATGTGGAAATGACCCACCTGCTTTGCAGAAGTCATCATTTAGAGCCTCCATTTTAGATTTATAATCATGTGCTTGCTTCTCTGCACTGCTTAAGGCATCAAAAAATTCCGATTTAACCTACAATTCGTCACGAAGTAAATCCAGCCCGTATAAGAACCAACCAAATAGATCTCTAAAAATTGTTGAGTAAGGCAACCCCAATACCGAGAAGTGATAAACTATTACATCCATTGTCAAAAGAATACAAATTATACACAATTTCCCTCAGGGTGGGGAATACTACCTATATTCTCCAAAATTCGCATGAAGCTACTTCCCATCGAATTCAACATTCAAGTAGTCAAATATCCATCCGTAGACAGAGGAAAGTATTTATAACAGATGCTCCAGTGGTTTGTATGACAGTCTGATACTTGATCAACTAAGCCCTTTAACTACTTTGTCCATTTACAGTTTACCACACTAATTTAATAACAGTCCACTTATCCATATTGTGGAGGGTACATATCCAGTTGTACTCACAGCCTATTTTCTGTAAATTGGCCACACAGACATACACCTGGCGAACCAATGGCCATACTTGTACTTGTTTATAGGCTAGAGTCTAGACGTTGTCAAAGCTTACAAGAACAAAAGGTCTGTGATCAAAATGAAGCATCGGTATGGATTTTGATGTCAAAAGTGATAAAATTAAATTACATCACAAAAAAGAAGGAAATCCTCCTTCATTTCTTGTCGTTTACAGATTTTTTCACACATTTTAATCCCAATTACCTCTTGACAGTTTAGTGGTAGCAAATCGATTGTCATCAGTTTGTACAATTCAAAGCCATTTGCTTCTATTTTTCACTTTCTGCGGTTATGACCTTGGGATGAGTGATGACTACTTCAGAGAGACTTTTGTCACCCACATCAGACACAATCACTTTGATTGACAAAGCTCAATCTAGTAACACTAACCAAACACTACATAATCTCATTTTTCTCAGTTTCATCTTAAGACACTTGTCCTGGAAGGAATTGAGTAAGCATCCCAAGGTTGGGGATGTAATTGGGCGATGTGAATCTCCAGAGTTGAATGGCAGAGGAAACCACCTTCTGGAGGTAGGTAGGCACTCACTCGACCTTGAAGAGGTAACTTGCATTTCAACAAATGCTAATGCGAAAAGAACATGATGTCTGTATAATTCAGCAGGTCTAACGCAATACTCCCACAGTCCCACCGTCCCATAATGTTAGGCACTTTCGGGATTGTGTGCCATTTCTGTATTGCCTATATCTTTCAATTCACAATGTTCTATGTGATTTTAAAAACTTTGATTAATAGAACTAATTGAAATTTATCACACAGGAAATAGACAATTTTTTCATAGGGCTGGAATAGTGAAAGCGTCTAACTTTTCGGGATGGAGGGAGTATCAACTCCAAAACGTGATGAAAATTAAAATAAACCAGCAGAATTGCATCAATATAGATAGGGTATGAGCTCAACAAGCAGCACCAAAATGAGCAAAATTAAATTACCATCTGACGGCATTGGTAAGTGCACAGCATTTGCTCCGAGTGATCGTGAGACGGCTCCGGCACCGGAAGATCCTCGAAGATCACCAGCTGGCCGTCGAAGTTAGGGCTTTCCGGTGGCCTCGAGTCGGCCCTCCGCTTCTTCAGTGGTGTTCTCAAAATCATTTTCGTTTACACTGGCTAGGGTTCTCTCTCTCCCTCTCTCTCTCTCTAGAAATCCCTTCCAAAAACCTCCCTGAATATGTCCTACGTATGTATCGTCGACAATTATGTAAAGCAGAAACCTGCGAAAGTCGACTAGTTTGAAAAGAACTAGGAGGGCGAGAGAGAGAGAGAGAGAGAGATTTATTGGGCCATGATGAACCTGTTCTTTGCATTATGGGCTTGAACTTTCCCCGGCCCAATGTAGCCGAGTGTGTAGCCCAATATTTAAAAAGAAAATGGACTGTCCAAGCTGCATGGATTTCTTGATTTTGTCAGCTTTAGTTTGAACAAAATTTGTTTTATTTATTTTTTGAAGCAACTTCCTTCTCTTGTTAGTAATTTTTTAAAATTTTGGTCATAATATATGAATTTTTCAACTAGAGTCGATGAGATAAAATTTATCTAGTGTAACTTATTTTTGTCTTCGCTAATTTTGTTTTGGAACAAATCGGTCATCGTATTTTATTTCTTGAGTTGTTTTGATGCATCAAAAAATAAAATATTTTTCAAAATTACTGAACATTCAAAAAAAAAATGCTTACTCTGTTTGGTTGATGTAAAAATAATTTACAACTGAAAATTTTTTTCATGTAAAACATTTTTCATGAGATCACAAATTTTATGATTATTTTCCAGTGTTTGATTGAAGTCCAATCTTTATCTTTACCAAACCAATTAGTCACCTACTTGGCATATTTTTAAAGATGTTGTGCTTGTCAACAAGAGAAAGCCTTTGAGAATTGAAAGCGATGAAAGAAATTATATACACTTTGTTTGGTTGAGAGTTTTGAGAAGAATATTTTGAGAAATATTTTTTAGATAGTGTTTAGATGGGTTTTTGGAAAAAGTAATAATTAGAGAAATGTGTAATAATTGGAGAGAGATAGAGAGAGAAATGGGAATTAATGATTGAAGAAAGGGGTATGAGTAGAGAGATAAATGTGATTAATGATTGGAGAGATGAGAGATGGGGAAAGAATCTTTTTGGAAACAAATTTGGAAATGTGAAGTAAACATAGTGTATGTTATGGCTTGGTTGGTTAGAGAGAGAAAGAGTCTTGCCGTTGGGACGAGAGAGAGGGAGAGAGCGCACTACCTTTCGCAAATATGTTCATGTACACATCGAAAAAATAGCTTACGGTCCTTTTGACCGTAAATCGTTTTACAGTCAAGATGCAAAAGGTTCTAAAAAATATCATTTTCAGGACTTTTCTACAACCAAACATTGGAAAAAATCATGTTAAATCTTTTGGCAATACTATGTTACGGGTAGACAAACGATGTCGCGGTGTGAATAATTTGACATGTTAACTGCAAATGAATTTAAAAAAATCTAAAACTAAGTCAGGACAAAATTTTATCAAAACCAGACGTCAAAATTGAGAGTATAACTCACTACAAGCCCAGTTTAGAATAATGGGTTGAGAATGTCATTAACGCAATTGAGCAAGTCAACAATAATATCAGTACTAAATTTGACTTTGTGTGATTGTGTGTAGTGACAATTTGTGATTGAATCATTGTAAAATGGTAGTTTGAAAGGATTGAAGCAGCATGACAAAATCAAATGGTATTAACAAATGAAAAGATTACACATCAATGTCATATACCCGTATTGAGCGCAAGTCATTGAATCAATTGCAATATATGAATATAGTTCACGACAATCGCTTTCTCGATATGCCTCGCCCTATACACGTGATGTCACAACCCAGACACAATCTCAATTCCAACGGTAGTTGTTGTACGTATTGGAGGAGACATGAAAAATATAAACGGGAAAAATATTCCTTCAATTACATTTAATATTTTGAAGTAAAATATCTATATTAAAAAAAAGTGTAATAATAATGTAGTGTGAAAAATATTCCTTCAAATATGCATGTAGCGACAAAGTGTGATTGAATCACTATAAAATAGTAGTTTGAAAATACATAAGCAATCCGACAAAATCAAATTGTTTTAACAAGTAAAAAGATAACATAACGATGACATATATCCTAATTTAGGCAAATTATTGTATTAATTGCAATAGATAAATATAGTTCACGAAATCAATCTCTATATGACTTATCCTACACATATAATGTCAGGACAGATAATGTCACAAGTTAGGCACAATCTCCCTTCCCACGATACTGTTGTGCGTATTGGACGAGACAGGAGAATAGTCATGGTTGGGGGAGACAACGACTATTGAGATCCCGGTAAACTTTGTTTTATATGCTTATAGTGGAAATTATTCATCTAACTTAAAAAATAAAAAAAATAAAAAAAGAAGAAGAAGAAGAATATAAATCTAACTCTCATACTACCATATGGCAGAACATGTAAAGTGTTCAAACGAGAGATTAAAGGGTTAATTTGGTCATTTTCATTTTAGGGTTCTCTTAGATAAAGCCTTTTCTACCTTAAGCGAATTCCTTCCTTTTCCCATTTGATGCGTTCGACAAAATAACATTGTATTGACAAGTACAAATATTACATATTAATGTCATATATTAGAATTCAGTGCAAGTCATTGAATCAATTGCAATATACAAATATAGTTCACGGCAATCGCTCTCTATATGTCTCACCCTGCACACATAATGTCACAACTCGGATACAATCTCACTTCTCGCTGTAGTTGTGTACTTATTGGAGGAGACAAATATATATATTAGCGGGAAAGATATGCCCTCAATTATATGTATTATTCTGATGTAATGTATCTAAATTGTGGAAGGGAAAGAGGAGAGAGACAAATTTGAATATTGACCATATATACATAGTATAATAATGTAGTGACATTGTGTGATTGAATCACTATAAAATTGTAGTTTGAAAGGATCGAAGCAGCTCAACAAAATCAAAGTATTAACAAGTGAAAAGATTACATATCAGTGTCATGTATCCTAATTGAGCGCAAGTCATTGAATCAATTGCAATATATAAATGTAGTTCACGACAATCCTCTCTCGACATGTCTCACTCTGTACACATAACGTTACATCCCATACACAATCTCAATTCCAATGGTAGTTGCTGTACCTATTGGTGGAGACAAGAAAAATACAAACGGGAACATATTCCCTCAATTACATTTAACATTTTGAAGTGAAATATCTAAAAAAAAATGTGGAAGGGAAAGAGAATAAAGACAAATATGCATATTGACTATATACATAGTATAATAATGGTAGTTTGAAAATACATATGTAATCCGACAAAATCAAATTGTTTTAACAAGTGAAAACATTACATAACAATGAAATTCAATTGCAATAGATAAATAAAGTTTACTTAAATTGATATCTCTGTCTCATCTTACACATATAATGTCAAAATACATAACGTCACAAGCCAGACACAATCTCATTTCCCTCGGAACTGTAGTACGTATTGGACGAGACAAGAGAATGGTCATGGTCGGGAGAGACAACAATTATTGAGATCCCGGTGAACTTTGTTTTATATGCTTATAGTGGGAATTATTTATCTAACTCCATGTTCGGGAAAAAAAAATATAAGAAAAGAAATCTGACTCCCATACTACCATTTGGTAGATCATGTAAAGTGTTTAAAGTTTAAACGAGAGATTAAAGGGTTAATTTTGTAATTTTCATTTTAGGGTTCTCTTATATAAAGCCTTTTCTACCTTAAGCGAATTCCCTCAATTAATTCCCTCTTTTCCCATTGCTGGTTTCCTCTTCCCCCCTCTCTCTTCAATCTGCCATGGCATAAAAGGTATAGCGCTCTCTCTCTTTCTCTCTCTCGTTCAGATCCGAACTGAGTTTGTAAAAATTCTTCCACAATCGATACAAAAAGGTACCGACCAAAATTAATATTACCGCCATCTCATATGAGATTAGTCGAAATTGCGGGTACTTGCAGCAATCATAGGTATTGGAGCCGGGACGAAATTTGAGGTTCAAGGGTATCGATTTCACACAACTCCGGTACATACTAGCCGATACCGGCTGAAACGTTAGTAGATTCAAAACCTTAGTATAAGTGGATGCCAATTTCATGTTCACTTGTCACATTTTATAATCTTTGCAGTCATTTGGGTGGAAAGTTTGATGCGCGAAATAGATATTGGAGAAAAACTTCACAATGTTAATCCGATCAAACAAGTGGTCATAATAGCTAGAAAAAAAGTGACAGGAAGAGAGACAGAGAAAACTAAGATATGTCAACAAAATATAAGAAGTTATAACAAACTGGATCCGGGGTGCTGGTGATCGCATCCGAGCAGTCTATCTCGGCAATCAACGGCCCGGATTTTTTCATGGAAGAGTTAAAGTACTCTTCCAAAGAAAAATCTGGACCGTCCAAAAACTTTTGAACGACTCGGATGCAATCACCCGGGGCGCTCTCCAGGAGCCCGTCACGGGCACCCTCTCTTCCACAAAAACCATAACTCATGTTGATGGGTATGGTACATGCTGTGAAGTTTGAATAAATTAACGGGTAGAGGTTAAGTGTATTTTTTTCCAATAGGGGGTTAACGTCGGAGAGAGAGGGGGAGGGGGTGGAGGAGAGAGTACATGTAAATGAAAAATGGATGGTCCAAAACGTAAGAGATAAGGCAATACACATTACTCTCGTTGGATTTTTTTTTATGGATTTTCAACCAAAAAAAAAAGTACGAGAAGTGGTAGAAGAATACAAGTATGAAGTATCTACAACATATTTTGGAAAAAATCCGGTCTATTTTATTACATAGACTTGAGATTGAATAAAGAGTCAGGGCCAGGTTTGGCTTAATAAGCCCCTTCAATTAATTTTTAGTATTCATTTATTTTTTCTGCATTTGTAAGTTTCAAGTTATTTTGTTTTAGATTATTGGTTAGTCTCGACGAGGATAATCAGAAATGCGTAACAAATTGTAATCCTTACTCGAATATTTTTAATCAAGACAAAAATAAGCAAGAATTTCGAGTTAAGATCACAAATTTTAATTGTTTTCGGTTCCTTTCACTTAGCCGAACCAATAATTCATAAAAAAAAAACTTTGGAAATGATTTTCACACCCCTTTTATCCTCAAACATTCCTTCTTCTTCTTCTTTTTTTTGTCTTTATTTACCTTGAATTACCAATTTACCCTCATCTCATGATTCATTTTTTCCATATGAAGGGCAATTTGGTAATTTTAAGGTGAAGAAAGACAAAAAGACCTCATGAGTCACTTTTCCGAAGGGCAATTTGATAATTTTAAGGTGAATAAAGACAAAAAAAAAAAAAGCATTTGGGAATAAAAGAGGGGTGTGAAAATCATTTTCCAAAAACTTATGCGAAACTAATAAATACGAAAAGAAAAAAAAAAGCTAAGTGACTTAGGCCTTGTTCTCCTATAGATTTTAGGTGCATTTTATGAAAATCTCATAAAATGAACATTTTATGGAGGGGTGACAAAATGAAGTTGTTTTTCCAACTGATAAAATGTAGTAGTTTTCCTATAGATTTTAGGAGGATTTTATGAAAATCTCATAAAATCACTTTTAAATTTTATGTGTTGAGATTGGAGTGTCATAAAATGTGAGATTTTATGTCCCAAAAATCTATTGAAGAACACACCCTTATTTATTTAGGCCAAACTCGGCCAGAATCTCAAAGCGAAGAATCAAAGTGTATTCAGAGAATGGGTGTACACAGAAATAAAGTGTGTGAAAATAGAAGTTCCGCCCCATGACCGTAAATACAAGGAATTTTCTAATGCCACTTGTTTTTTTCCGTACCTTTTGCCGCGTGTACACATAATTCTAAGCACTTGTATTTTTAAGACCAGATATTTCGAAAAAATTCCGTTATATTTTATTACATAGACTGATAGACGTAAGATTGAATAAAGAGCCAAGGCCAAGTTTGGCTTAATAAGCCCCTTCACTTATTTTTTAGTATTTATTTATTTTTTCTGCATTTGTAAGTTTCAAGTTATTTTGTTTTAGATTATTGGTTAGTCTCGACGAAGATAATCAGAAATGTGTAACAAATTGTAATCCTTACTCGTATTTTTCAATCAAGGCAAAAAAGAATCCAAAATTTCGAGTTAAGATCACAATTTTTAACTTTTTCAGTTCCTCTCACTGAGCCAAACCAATAATTCATAAAAAGAACTTTGGAAATGATTTTCACACCCTTTTATCTTCAAACACCCTTTTCTTTTATTCACTTTGAAATTACCAAATTACTCCCATCTCATGAGTCTATGAAGGGCAATTTGGTAATTTTAAGGTGGATAGAGACAAAAATACGTCATGAGTCACTTTTCCATATGAAAGGCAATTTAGTAATTTCAAGGTGAATAAAGACAAAAAAGAGCGCTTGGGAATAAAGAGAGGTGTGAATCGAAGTGCATTGAGAATGGGTGTACACAGAAATAAAGTGTGTGAAAATAGTAGCTCTGCCCATGACCGTAATTACAAGGAATTTTCTAATGTCAACTTGTGTTTTTTCTGTACCTTTTGCCGCGTGTACACAGGATTGGGGAACTTGTAGGGATATCGGGGCACGCTTTCGATCGCTGTTACTCCTTTGCAAGTTGTCTCTCGTCCCATATTATTATCCTCTGGAGTCGTGCCGCCCTCACTTATTATTACCATACCCCACATTAATTATTAGTAATTTAGAAAAAGAAAAATCAGTCCAAGTCCTCATATAAATTAAGTCCACCCTAGAGAGAGAGATAACACATCCTAGAGCGAGAAGGAAACAGCAGCAGCTACCAAAAATTATTAAAAGTAAATGGTTTTTATTTATTTATTGGTTGGGCTCCCCTATGAAAGGTGTGTTTCTCGTAATACTTTTGTCTTTAAATTATAAATAAAAGTAAAATTGTTTCTTTTATTATAATTTTTAATTTTTTGGAATTTTTGAGATATATGTCATTTTTTTTTATATACATCAACTAAAAAGTAAAAAAGTAAAAAAAGAACAAAAAAACTTGGGTGTTCTAGTAAGGTGGTTGGTGGTTTTTTTGAATAAATTGGTTTTTTACAATTTTTTATGTGATGTGTTATGAGAGAATGATCTGTCTCGGTTTTTGGAAAATATAATTTTTGTTAATGGAACACCCCCGTAGAATGACCTCTAAATCATCACTCAACAGGTTCATACAGTCCTTGACGCATAATTCATTAGCTATCATATACCTTTTATTTCTTTTCTATTTGTTTAGCTATCATCTACTTGTGTTCCCGATTTTCACTTTGCACCCATAAATGGAGGTAGGAATTTAACGTAACGATGACAAACTTTGTATGCCAAAAGAAATAAAATAGAAAGATGAACAACAATATAAATATTTATCGCCTGAAAGATTAGAAAGCTAGTTACAATTTAGAATTACAAAAAAAATTAGTGGTCGCGAGATTACATAGTTTAGTACCAAAATTGAAATTCCAACTATTCTAATCCTAAAAAGTTTATAGTGTTTGCAGTAGCGGTTGCCATCACTAGTCACCCCATCACTAGTCACCCCGGCTTCATCCTTGTAAGTTCTGATAGCACTCAATGTATTCATTTTTACTCTCATGAACTTGCGCTCTCAATTTTGATTCCCATAAATTTTCGTACTAAAATATTTCTTTTCAGTGGAGTACAGTAGTATTTAAAAGATGCTCTCTGGCAGTTTTACGCTTCCGTTTTATATACGCACACACGGTGGGCTAAGCATACACAAATGTATACAGAGAGAAACAAGGGATTTGGGGTGGCTGCTGTGCAGCCCCCCGCACAGCACTTGTTGTGCACCATCCGAGCCGTCAGTTGCTCGGCTAGACGGCTCAGATTTCATCTTGCACGCACGGTTACGAATGATTTGGATACAAATGTACTGAGGTGAAATCTGAGCCGTCCATTCGAGCAACAGACGACTCGGATGGTGCACATCAGCTGCTGTGCGGTGGCTGCACAGCAGCCACCCCGTGTCTAGAAACAAGATAGAAGAGCGAGATTGTATTTATTAAAGTAATTGCTTTTTAAAAAATACATATACTTGCAGTGGTCGTGTCGGCTTCGACCAGGCAAAGACCAGCGTTTCATCTCCTCTTTTCCTCTCTCCGCTCTCTCTCTCTCTCTCTCTTCTCTCTCTCTACATCTACCCATATCTATTTCACGCAACTTTACCCTTTCTGAAACCCTAATTGCTTCGACCGATCTGGCCATCTTTTTCCAAGCTCTGGAGCTCCCTGTCGCTACGGAACTGGCTGATTTTCCCCAGGCTTCAATCGCAATCCCTATCAGTTTACTGTATTAGGTAGCTGCTTTGTTATTGTCGTTTCATTTCCGTTTAGTTTCTGGTACTGTGATTATCTACTGCTTCGATTCTCTCTGTCTGTTCTGTTTTGTTTGCTCCTCTCCACCTATTGATATTTTGGTTCATCATTGTATGTCTGTACTTTTTTTTTTTTTGGATCGGAAGCATACTTGAGTTACTTGTGTCTAATTCGCCTACATCGATCATATAGGATTGTATCTTTGTGCTGCAAGTGTTGATCTTAATTCTTCTTTGCAAGTGTCGAGCAATTTTGTTACGGGATTAAAGATATCTTTGAAATCTCCGTTTCTCTCTCTTGTTTTTTTCCCTCTTTCTTTGTTTCGCTGCTTCGGAAATCCATTTCTCTTTCTCGCTTGTATTAATATATCCAGCTATTGCATTTTTTTTTGTAGATATATGCTTATGTGTAGATAGTCTTACATATGCAGACAGACACAGATGGATCAAATATGTTATATGCATCATGTGACCGGACAAAAGTTGCAAAATTTGTTCTTTTTGTTCCAGCAAGTTTTTGAGCTTGTGATTTTAATTTTGTAGGAATTTTTACGCCGAGTTTTAAGCATAAAGGAGCTTCAGAGCATATCATCCAACTCGTGAAGGTTCATGCTTTTAGGGTGATCTATCTTTAGACACTGCCGTTAAAGTACCAGAACAGCCAAATTTCTTTTTTGCTGCATTTAAGGCAGGAAAGGGAAGAGTTATTGTCATTATCCTAGTAATCGAGGTCTTTAACTAGCCGCCTAAGAATCCTTCCACTTTACTACCGATCTTCCCAATTACTATATCGCCGGGGATTATATTCATTACGTGCTTTGGTAGTTGGCTAAGTCGCTGCATCCTAAAACTCTAGGACAGCCACTACTATTGCAGAAGCAGCCTTGCTTATTTAGGGAATGTCCTCATAGAAATTTTGACAGATTTGAGGATCTTGGGGAAATCTTCTCATGGAACATGTGGCTGGGAATCTCTCTGGAGGGTTGCGCTCGACAGGTTTGATATACTGTTGAATGATGGTTATTTTCAATTGTTCTCTCTCCCGTAATGTTGTTCTTTTGTTATTTTGAGAGCTCAAAAATATTACTATTCTCTATGAGAAGTTGATCGAAAAAGTGTTCAGAATTTTAGTAACTTATATGAAACAAATTTGCGCATATAAATTATTAAAGTACTTATTCTGGCTGGTTTGTTGGGACTAAAAAATGGCTGGATATGAAAGCCTCCCAGATATAGAAATCCAGCTCTACCTATAGCCTGGGTTTGCCTCCATTTTCGCACCCGGATAGGAAATCCGTGGTATGAATTTATCCCCCACACCCGCATAAAATTTGGACTCCCTCACCCTATGTGGATTATATCTCCCTCCAGATCGAACTTCAAAATCACAAATTTTCCAGTGTTATTTACTGAAATGCAATTATTTTATTCAATATGGATAGTGGTTGCCTTCAATATACATACTTCAGTAACTTCCTGTTTGAAGTGGGTAGAAACTTGAAGTTATGGAGTAAGGCCTAGTTTTCCAAAAAAATTTAGCAACCAGTTGCTAAAATCAATCATGATTTTAGCAAATGAGTTCACCAGGTGCTAAAATCATGGTATTTCAAATACAAAATGAAGTGGTTCCGTGTATCGTTTTTCGATTTTTTTGGCACCAAATTAAAGTACTCCTCGTGTACTTTAATTCGGTGTGAAAAATTCAAAAAATAATACACGGAAACACTTAATTTTTTTATTTGAAATACCATGATTTTAGCACCTGGTGAACTCATTTGCTAAAATCAACTAATTTTTTTTGGAAAACTAGGCCTAAATAAGCTTAGTTGTAATTGCTTTTTTATTTCCTTCTATTTTGTTTGTGTACCAAACTGGAGACTTGGTGACATATTCATGACAATGGAAACAACCCCTCATAGATAAGTACGGCCCATGCGAGCCAAGTTGGATCCATTTTTATATCTAATACTGTAGGATCCAGGTCATAGAAGAAATCCAAAATTTATAAGTTTCAATCCTTTAATTTATGGGCAAAAAGGAATTAAACTCTCAATACTGTTTGAGTGTAAAAAAATTAAATACGTAAGTCTTGCACGGGAGGAATGTTCCATTTGCCACTAGAGCACCCTTGAGGTTGTTTGTGTTTTCACTTCATTGCCCTCTTATATTCTTTGAAGTTCTCTCTCCATGTTTTTTAAATGATAGGGACTGCAAGAGATGCTTTATACACGGAACTGTGGCATGCCTGTGCTGGACCCCTTGTTACTCTTCCTCGTGAAGGAGAGCGGGCATATTACTTTCCAGAAGGCCACATGGAACAGGTGTGATTGTCTGTGTACAGTAAAAAATATTCCAATTTATGGTCGTTCGTGAACTTAATTACCATCGTAGGAATTAAGGTATCCTCGTAGAGTTGGGTAGTCTTATTAGCAGGATTATCTGCTATAATTGTTTTCAGTGGTTGGTGCATGGCTTCCCCCTAGTTTTTCTTAGCTCTGTGTGATATTGTCACCTTATCTCTTGTTTTCTCTTAAAAGTTATTACTGTTTTTTCATACCTGTGATGTGGGTCCTTTGTGCAATAGAGTTTACTTATTCAACATTCCCAAGATTGAGTGGGCCCATTGGCACATACTCTACTCCCCATGTCCACAGCGTTCCCTGTTTCCATGCTAGTTGGTTTCACCTTCTGTGTTTACTTACGTTTCTTCTTCTTACAGCTCAAAGCATCAACCAATCAAGGATTGGATCAACAGCTGCCTTCGTTCAATCTTCCAGCGAAAATACTTTGCAGAGTAATGAATGTTCGTCTGCAGGTATGTTTTATTATTATCATGCTTGTGTTCATGACTGATTTTCTTTTTTCTTCTTTCCCTGGGCCATACCAAATTTTTTGACGAATTTCTTTAAGGGTTCATGTAGTAATTATCAACTTGGTTTGTAGGCTGACCCCGAAACAGATGAGGTTTACGCACAGATTACTCTTTTGCCTGAATCAAACGTGAGTTCTCTCCCCATTATCAGTTGTAAAACTGAGATTTATTTGGTTGATTTTTTTTAATCTTATATGAATGCGTTATAAGCTTACATGTCTCATGTGCAGTATTCACCATAGTTGCTTTCAGACTTACATTATCCTGTTCTTTTCTACTGGGTTGACTTTTTTTATTTCCTTATATGTGGATCAGCAAACAGAGGTCACCAGTCCAGATTCACCGCTTCCGGAACCTCAAAGATGCAATGTTCATTCATTTTGCAAGACACTTACTGCTTCTGACACAAGCACCCATGGTGGCTTTTCTGTTCTTCGGAGGCATGCGGATGATTGCTTGCCTCCACTCGTAAGCTCTAAAATTCCTATTAAGTCTACCTCAGTGGATTTATGTTCATTGACTTCCCCAGGGATCCCCATATCCTCTTCTAATGTTTGTTAGTACCTGGTGCTGACTTACAGTTTCATCTTTCAGGATATGGCCCAGCAGCCACCCTGGCAGGAACTGGTTGCAACTGATCTTCGTGGCAATGAATGGCACTTTCGTCACATATTTCGTGGTTAGCATTCTGTTGTTTACTTCTTCATAGTGCAAATAGTTTCAGTGGAGCTAACTACTCCGTAACTGATAATGTTGGCAACCGGGTTGCGCTTGTTTTATTTTCTCTGCTACGTGTGCTATATTTCTAATTATTATTTCCATCCGTTAAAGCTCCTACGGTGGTGCTTTTCTGTCTGCCTTAATTTTTTGGAACGAAGTATGTGGATACGGGAGTTCATTGCAAACTAAACCTTTTGTTTGCCTGAGAAAAAGGTTGATTTTGCATTGTTTTGTGCCATAAAGGTTTTATTGCGAGCATGTAGTGTCATGTGAGAGTGTGATTGGTTAGGGTAGTAATCGATGATGAACCCTTTGAAGAGCGACTTCCTTCAATGGCATGATGGTCTGCGGGAATGCAGGTTCATGGTTCTTGTTTGGAGGATACTCTCTCTCTTATCAACTCACAGGCTTCCCCTCAACAAAATAGAAATCCTTTTGTTTTGTTTTCTTATTAATCCATTAGGATTTCAAGGATGCAAATAGGTTTGACTAGGATTGTACCAGAAGGCATAAGTGATTTATGTTTTCTGTGCTTCTATGCCTAATTTCTGGGCCGTTTCTTTACCTTGGAGTTTAGCTTCCCATATTGCTTGGCTCGGATGAGTGAAAAGCCAATTGCTTCCCTAGAAAGGAGCCGTATCATGAGAATTCAGAATTATTGGCAGCTGGTCATTTCATTTTCCATTTTGAAGTTTTAGGATGTTTGGATTATTAATTGGGATGTCTTTTCAAACTAAATATAGGTTTAACCAAAAATGTCATTTTCAGGACAACCCAGGCGCCACTTACTCACAACTGGCTGGAGTGTCTTTGTTAGTGCGAAGAAATTAATTGCTGGTGATGCTTTTATTTTTCTGAGGCAAGTGTTATTATCTGCGACGTATTAAGCATGTTCAGTTTTGTTTAACTTGTCGAATAAGAGATTCCAATTTTTTTTTTATTACATGTATTCTGGTAGGGGTGAGTATGGGGAGTTGCGAGTAGGAGTAAGGAAGCTCATGAGACAACAAAACAACATGCCGTCTTCTGTTATATCCTCTCACAGCATGCATATCGGCCTTCTTGCTACAGCATCTCATGCTATATCCACCGGGACAATGTTTTCTGTCTTCTATTGGCCAAGGTTCTCTTACGTCTTATTTTTTGCAGAGAGAGATGTGTTTTTGTACTGATTTGGTCATGATGCTGGTTCTTAATGGTCTGATTTGTGCTTATAATCTGTCAATCATCTTTTGCACAGAGATTTATATCGTGCTTTTACTATTTTGAGTCCAGAGATAAATGTTAGATATCTGCGTTGATGGAGTTGTACTTCCAATTGGTGTCAGCTTTCTAGTAGTATCTCTTTCGATAAGCTAAGTGTTGATTTTAGGTATCTTAGATTTGGAATTCACAGAGTAATTATAGAGAGCTTCTTCGATAAGGACATGATATAGGGGTCAATCATGCAAATAGGACATAAAATAATTCTTTCATGCCAAGATGACAAATAAACCCAATGTTCCAAAAATGCCCCCACTAGCCCATGAAAGTGCCTAAACTCCCAAAACCCTATGAAAGTGCCTAAACCCCAAATCCAATGAAAGTGCCTAAACCCCTAAAACCTTGTGAAAGTGCCTAAACCTCCAAAACCAAATGAAAGTGCCTAAACTTCTAAAACCCTATGAAACCGTATGATACCCTATGTGCCTAAACCCAAATTGTCTAAACTCACTATACCCTACCCCAAAGAGCCTAAATCCCCTAAAATTGAACCTCAAATTGAAATTGGATTAACATTAACATTGCCGTACAAGAGGATGAGAGAGAAAAAACTTTTGCATTTGAGGTGGATCCCATTTCCCACAAAAAAAGATGTCAGCCAATTTCCCACAATTCGTGATAGAGACATGAGAGAGAGTACAAATGGGCAGTGGGTGCCTGGCGACCAGAAGAAAATGTCGGGTTTTTTTTTATTTTTTATTTTTATCATCAATTGCTGGCAGTGCATAAGAGAGACGAGCAGGGAGAGTTCATTAAGGGTATTTTTGTCTAATGTTGTCCTTGAGCCCTCAAAAATTTCCCATTAATATATTGGAGAGTTTAAAATAAATTCTCAAACTTGTCCTTTTGGACAATTGTCTGTTAATTATACTGCATTTTTTTACATTCGACAGTGCTGGTATTTACTCGAATGTTTTTAAAATTCATGCAGCATATGAATGTTAGTTATGTTTTTCTTTGAGTTTCTTCTCTCTTGTACCTGCAACTTTTGCTGGTGATGTATGGATTTCTTTTCATAGACTAACTCTAGCAACTCCTTTCTAAATGTCCTTTTGCTCTGTAATTGCTTGGTAAATAATGTTTTCTTTGAATATTTGTGGCAGAACAAGTCGGTCCGAGTTCGTTGTTAGTGTCAACAGGTACCTTGAAGCCCGAAGCCACAAGCTCTCTGTGGGGATGAGGTTCAAGATGAGGTTTGAGGGCGAGGAAGTTCCTGAAAGAAGGTATTGTGTTAGCTGGCCTATGATTTATCAAAACTAGAACTTCTAAACATTTAGCAATGGTTTTATTGCATATTAATGCAGATTTAGCGGAACAATTGTTGGTGTCGGAGAAAGTCCATCATCTAGATGGCCTGATTCTGAATGGAGATCGTTGAAGGTCAATATATTTCTTCCTTTAAGCTCGGCAGTGGTTTTGAATTTACTGTGACTGCTAGGTTAATGGTCATTTACATGCTTCCATGTATGAGAGCACAATCTTCAGATTTTGTGAATGCTTTTTGAATGTTGAGTTAACGGGGCAGCGTGTCAAGGTTCTAAAAAGAAAAAGATCAAATACTTTTGCTTAGATTTTGCATTGAACTGCTATCGCTTTTTGATTGATTGTTTCAATTTATTTGCAGTTTGTGCATGTTTGTTTATCATTTCGACATCTCCAGTTGAGCATGGTCTTGTACCTCTTTTCAGGTTCAATGGGATGAACCTTCGTCAATTGTACGTCCAGATAGAGTTTCACCATGGGAATTAGAGCCACTAGTGGCAGCAACTCCGCCGAGCTCACAACCTCTGCAGAGGAAGCGGGCTCGACCACCAGTTTTACCCTCCCCAACACCAGAGCTTTCTGCATTTGGTATGGCAGTGGTTGTCAAGTACTCGCTCTGTCCCATAGTAATGGTGCTTTCCTTCTTGGGATGTCCCTAAAATATTTTCCTTTTTGAAAAGTCAAAGCAAGAAGCTTGTAACTTTCGAAAGCTAACCGTTGTAATAGCTATTAATGTATCTGAAAGTGGGGGCAGTTTTGGATATTGTACAATATTAATTGAATTCCATCACATTACTTGCACGTCCCCTGAAAAAGTTGGGATTCCCTCCCAAATAGTACCAAGAATATGGGTCAGAAGGAGTACCTCTTTAGTGGGTTCTATTTTGTGTATATTTCTAATGAAGTTTGTCTATGTTGACTATCTGCCATTAGGAATGTGGAAGGCCCCAGTTGAGTCTCCTTCATCTTTCTCCTATTGTGAGTTGCAAAATGGAAGGGATCACTATCCTTCGCCCAAGTTCTCCTCTGGTACAAAGGCCAGCTCTCACAGCTACAGTGAGAACAGTTCTCTGGCTGCAGTTTCTGGCAAGTCAATCTATTGCTCTAATAACCTAGTCGATCCTAGGACAGACTCTTTTGTCCCTGTTGCTAACAAGGAATCCAGTGAAAAGAGACAGGGTGCTACAACTGGTTGCAGGCTCTTTGGGATTGAGCTCCTTGATAATTCTGGTGCTGAAGAAACTATACCATCGATTACAGCATCGGGTGCAGTGGCTGAGCAGCAGCCAGTTCCCTCTTTGGATGCTGAATCCGATGGGTATTCGGAACCTTCAAATATTAATAGATCGGATTTCCCTTCTGCAAGTTGTGAACCTGAGAAATCGTCATGCCTGATATTGCCCCAGGAGTCTCAAAGCAGACAAATTCGGAGCTGCACTAAGGTACTTTGGCCTACATTCTCAGCAAATCATAAGAGCAAAGGAAACTGAGTTTCATATCGATTAGGACAAAACAGTAGGTATTGGGAACTTTGAATTTCATGTTCTATATTAATTTGACTAACTTTGGAACCTTTTGAGTCTTGCTGATTCAGAGTATTACAAAGTTTGATTACTTGATTTTCTGTCTACAAAAAAAAAAAAAAAAGAGCTGCTTTTGCAGCTGTCCAATATCCTTTCCTTTTCCAATATTGTTGTGAATGCATTTTTTAATATTAAATTACACTCTTTTGTTTGGAGCTGCCATTTTGAAATTAACATGCCTTCAATTTAACTAACAAATAACAGATGGAGTTTTGTAACCAGTGAAATGGGTCATTGTTACACATAATTGAGCTTTACTGGAAAGATCTGATTGGGTTCCTGATGAGGAGATTGTAATCTGTTGTAGACTTGATGCACACAATGGCCTTCTGCATGCTCATACTACCCTCTTCTGTAAGGTCATGGTTGTCCCCATGATTCCCCTTAGAAGCTTGGCATTGCTAGAAACGAAACATTTCGAAGCAGCACTGACATGTCAATGTACTTTATGTGTTGATATGCTAATGTTATTTTTCTTGGTCTCTTGTTTGCTACCTAACTTGATAGAAATAATTTTTTTTCTGTTCTATGAGGTTACGACGACATATTGTGTTATTCGACGTCAACCTGTCCGTGTCTTAGTTTTTGAATAAGTGATGTGTCTGTGTTATGCGTCTGTATCTTTGCTTCTTAGAGTAAAATAGTTGGTACATAATTTTGCAACTTGAAACCCATAGTTTCCCAATGGACTAAATTCCTTTTGGCTTCTAATTTGGAAGTGGAAACATCGGAAAAGGAATGTTTTGACAGAATGTCTATATCTCGTATCAGGTACACATGCAAGGTATTGCTGTTGGGAGGGCTGTAGATTTGACACGTTTGGATAGTTACAAGGATTTGCTGTGTAGATTGGAGGAAATGTTTGAAATTAAAGGCGAACTCTGCGAATTGGCAAAGAAATGGAAAGTTGTCTATACAGATGATGAGGATGACATGATGATGGTTGGTGATGATCCATGGCAGTTAAGTGACAGACCTTAAACTCCTTTTATATGCCTTTTCCAATGTTAATTCCATTTCTTCTGATCTCTCCGTGGGAATGGTCCTGGACTCCTATCATGCGTTATCGGTTTGGCCCTGAAACTTAATAATAGATATAATTAAACATTCTAGTCACACACTGTGATTGTTTTGAATTTTGTCTGGCCATATAAATTTGGTAATGGCTGAGATGAAGTGTGAGCAGAGTTTGACATGCACTTGGAAGAGTCTGTTCTAGTGTAAGAAATGTTCTTTTATCAGGTATATCAGAACCTTTTTTTTTTAAGTTCACAAGTGTAAGAGGCTAGGAGCCGTGGGTGGCTTGTTGGAATCTTTGGAAGTACTGAGTTTGCTTGAAGACCTAGGGCGTCGTGAGGTTGCAAGTGACCTCAGAACCATTGTGAGAGCTGCAGTATTGTTGAACTAGAGTTAGAAATTTGGTTCTTTTTCTGTGCATTTATATTTTAGAGAACAAAATCTGTGTATTCGACAGATTTGCTGTGATGCTTGATGTGAAACACTGGTTTCATATTATCTTGGAAATGCAGATCCTCAATTTTCAATGACATACGGTTCTTACCTTTATCGTCTTGGCTATTTTCAGTGAGTTCTGCAGCATGGTGAGGAAGATCTTTATCTACACAAACGAGGAAGTAAATAAGCTTTCACCCAAGGTTAAACTGCCGGTCAGTGACGAGGTCAAACCATGCGAGTCGGCTTCGGATGCAGTGGCCGCCACTGAAGACCAGTCATCAGATGTGGGGCCCAGTCACTGATGTACTACCCATGCTCTACTGCGAGATAACCTCGAGGAAAGAAACTTAAACAACAAAAAAAAAAAGAAAAACATATGGATGTTGAAGAATGACATCGGTAATGTTCATTGATTTTGTATTTTAGCCGGGAAGGTGATGCTATCCGTGGAAGATGGCCCCATGCTGGAATGGCCGGTTCGTCTAAACCTGATGCAATAAAAACACTGGTGAGACAAAAAGAAAGGGCGGTATAGTCCACTGGGTTTTTGCCTTACCAGATAAGGCTTTGTCTGCATTATTATTGTTTGTTGTTTTGTCCAAGGGAATCTCGTAGTGCTGTGATGGCTAGTTTGGCCCCTCACGAAATGGGTTAAAGAAAAAAGTTTGTCTGCTCCTACTTCTTGAGCTAAAGACACGAGTCGTAGGAGAAATACCCTATTTTTACTTGGTTATTTATTTTTGTCGTCAAGATGTTTAATATACCTGGGATCTATGGAATTATTGTCATCTGTACATAAAATATATGGGCTCCGAATACTGTTTTCCTGCATTATTTCGGAAAAAATGGCAAGATCATTCGTACAATACGAGTAGTAGGTTAAGGGAAGTCGAACTTTTGATGTAAACCGAGCCATTCATCTGCTGGATACGAGTCATTTTGAGGGAAGATGGATCTCGTAATGCTTTGGGGATCAGAACTTGTATTTGATTCAGACCTCATTTTCCGGTTTTATTAGCTCTGTTTTTAGGAAAATGATTTTGACGCTCCTCTTCTGGACTCGGATAAATTAGCTTTAAGTTTTTAACCGAGCGGAAGGCTAGTGAGAAGCTCGTGTGCAAGCGGAGTGTGTTTCGATCGAGCGTACGAGGTCAAGTTTGGAATTTATACTTTTCCCGGTCAGTAGAAAATCAGAGTGAGTTTCTCGTTTGCTTCAAAAACAAAAATTGAAAGGAAAATGAAGATCACTGCTTTGAAAATGTAGTTACCTGCAGGGTGGCAGAGAAGAAGCCCAATAAAAATGGATGGAAAGGGTAATCTTTCTATATTGCGTGGTGTTTTAGTGAGAAGCCCTGAGAGCTAATTTAATTAAAGAAATTAATCTTGACACTCCAAAAAATAGAGTTTTAAAATCAAGATCATAAAGGGATTGATTTTAGCGCTCTCCTTTTGCAATGTGCCCAAAATCACTTCCCTTGTGTAATTGGCTCAAACAATAAGCTAAACCTAAAACCTGAAAAAATTCAATTAGTTAGGGATCACTCAAAATTTATTAACCTATCTCAATATATATATTACGGTAAGAAATATGCTCCTGAAATATGTTTTTATTTCATTTTATTCTTTCGATATTGAATCAGGTTCAAGGTACGGGTTGCATAAATGCACAAAGAAATTCATAGTAAATTCCAATCGAAGGCGGAGCACGTACTTTCTTTTAGTGATAAGATCGTGAGGATCCAAAAAGCGCCTGTTGTGCAAAGTTTTTCAACTAGTCCAGAAGAATTGAACGAAAAATGAGTCTAGAAATAGCATAATGATGCTATGAGGTTAAACCAATCCTTCATGGAGCGACCTATTGTAGATCGATGTGAACATCACGAACTGTCCCATAACAAAATCAGTCACTGTTGCTACCCGTCTCTGGTTGTCTTTTATGAAGAAGCTGGCTACAACGAAGAAATAGCCGAGACCTACGGTGGTTGTGGTCATAAATCTACAAAAAAAGTCCACCTCCAATCACTGAATTTGAGTATTTTGTTCACCGAATATGTTGTGAACAGAAGTATCCACAATTTTATTTTATTTTTTTTCTCCAAAAGTGTCGGTTGGACTAATGGAAAGGTAACGGTCATGAGATTTTGAAAAAGCAAGGTCCTCATTTTTCAAACAAAGCAGCCACCTTTTCTCTCTTCTAGGATACCTAGCAGCTCCTTTGCCTTTTTCCTTTTTACTTCTCAATACACCAAAATTATTATCAAATGCCACACATTTGTATCATCATCTTCTTCAACTCATTCCAACCATGAAGTTGCCAAAAGCCTTCAAGAAGCTCAAGCTCTGGTCAAGAAAGAGGAAGAAATACAAGTACTACATCACGGACCACCCTCCTCCTTCTCGTCCTCCTCCACCGCCACCGCCAACCTTCAACTACTGGCACTCCTGGGTCCCGGTCCCGGTCCAGCCCTCAGCCCCGCCATTACCTCCATGGTTCGAGTTCGACCACGAGCAGGACCAAAATCCACACTTTGGTCCAGATTCAGGCATAGCCAGCTCAAGTCAAGCTGAATTCAGTACCCAAGAAGAAATAACTCCTGATCAAACCTCTGAAGTTAGCAACGACACATCGTATCAGCAGTACATGGTTCCAAATCCAGTGTATGGTGTGCCTGTTTTGCCTGCAGTGAGAAGAGAAAAGGCGGCCGGATTTTTCGGGTGCTTTGTTAGCATTGGCAGGCATTTGATCAGCTGTCTTTTTCCATGTTTCCACATAAGAGAATGAAAAGACAGCAGTGTACGAGGCTCCGACCATCACGGGTCTTGAAGGGTCAATGTATGCAGCCTTACCTCGTCATTGGATGTGGGGAAGTATCAATTTCAATGTTTTTTTTTTTTTTTTTAGGAAACTTAAATGGTGTATTGGATGAAATAATGGTGTAAAATTTATTCATGCTGTATTTATGAAATGAGTGATTTCATTGCTGTTTTGATCGAGGTTTGATGCTCTCTCAACCATCATATTTAGCAATTAAAAAAAAAAAAAAATCATATTTCGCACGGTAATATTATTTCGTGATGCAAACCAACCACCAAACAACTCTTCTACAACCACTTGCACTGATACTTTTGCGCACACGCTCAAGTTCATATTGGTTGCCACACACTGATAGTGCAGCGCGTGGGACCGACCTGGATATGAATGTGTGAACGTATGTAGTCGTAGAATTTTTGCACCAAAAAATGTGTAACCCAGTTGAAAACATTCTCTCTCCCCCTCTCTAGATGGTAATTTATTATTACCCCATACACAAATAAAAAGTCTAGGAAACACAACTTTAAAACACAACTCTGAACACAGTTACTGTGGACACAATTGTTATCGGAGTCGTTCGATGTACATGGAATGCAGTTGCGTCCTAAAGTTTTGTTCCTAGCATTGCTCATACAAAGAGCGTAGTCCGCACAAATTCCAGTCAAACATGGGAAAAAAACTTTACAGCAACAAGCATCCTCGCAATTGATAGATAAACTGAAATAGTACTCTCCTTTGTTGATGTGGGGGCAAATCAAAACCTATGGGATTTTTAGGAACTCCTTGTACAACAAATCTCCAACTGTGAGGGATAAAATATTTCAAATAAAGAATAAAATACTTACAACTATTGTGATGGTACAAGGTTAAAAATACCCTTAGTTTAAGAAGAATTATGTCATCTAACTTGCAAAACACTAATGCAGTAAGTATTTCAAAACTGGATCCCTAAACTAAAGCTTTGGGTAACCACTTTTCCCGCTACATGGGCACTTGCGAAGGACGGGCTGTGGGGCACTTCCTTCTTTCCTAAATGTGTGAAGACATCTCCAGATACCAAATTTAACAGGAGCAGAAACATTTGCCTTCTTGACAGAACTTGATTTCCTTCTCTTCCTCCATGTCTAATTCGTCCCACAAGCATCTTCCACCGGACAGCAAAGACAATGTCCGCTTACACTTTTCTGAATGCCCCTACGATTTGTTAAGAATGAAAAAACATTGTTTCCAAGTACTACAAGTAAAGAGACGCCGCAAAGACAATGTCCCTCTTAATCTTCGAAACAGCATCCTCAAATTTGGCTTCGAGATCAGTTTCTCCTATGGACTTTGCTGCTTGTATTAGCTGCTGAAGAACTTCTTCCAATCTCCTGATAGCCCTGATCAAGCTGCCCTCGAAAACTTGTGTGATCTCCATAATTTCATAGAATTTTGAACCTTTCGCCCAAGCATACACAGCCTCCATGATATCAGGTCGGAAAGAGCTCACAAATTTTTCCACATCAATTTGGACCTGTGGAAGGAAAAGACAACTTATAAACCCAAAACACTCATAAGGACTAAGGAGCACTCCATTTTAGTGCCAGAGATGGATAGCGTCGAATACTCCCTCCGTAGCTCTTTATTAGCCCATTTGGGGAATCACACCTTTTAAGTATAGAAGACAAACTTTTTATACTTGGTAACTATATATTTCCTGTATTGCCCTCCAGCAGTTTCAATCAATTGATTAGGGGTTTTGCAATAGCTTCAAGAGAAGGAAAAAGAAGTAACATCACCAAATTTTCCTCCATGTCTCTTTCAAAGTGGACATTCTCTACAGAACAGCCAAAAGTGAAACAATTGGCAAACAAGGACAGAGGGTTGCTTTAAGTACCAAAGGATCGGTCCTGAATCTTACCTTCAAGCAATTGGACTTCAAACAGGCCCATTGAAGTCAACTACCAGGGTTAACTTGAACCAAAGTGCATGACTAACAAAGAGGGGACTGCGGGAGTATCAAATTAAAAAAAATCAGATAATGATTCTGCATCTAATCTTTGAGCAGTTTGACTTAAAAAATGACCATTGATGTCAACTACAAGGGTTAACTGTGACTAGAGTGCACCAGGAATGTCCCAGGAAAACAAGTGAGCAAAAGACTGGAAAGGGGTACTAAACCATGCTACTCATAATCCCTATTAGTCCACCAACTTACTTTTCTTGGGAACATGTTTTGATAGATCTCATCGGAAATCACTTTGAAACTAGATCTAGAATTCTAACATACTTTTCCGGCAACAGACTACTACGCGCTTGGATATTAACTTAAACCTACAGAAAAATTGAAGGTGTGGCAGAGGCTATCAAATCGAGGTAATCATTCACAAGTTATATGCATTATTTAGATATACACCACACATATTAGTAAGTTTTCAATTCAATGGCTTATACGTATGAAATCCCAAAATTCCAAATCCGTGATGACTTACTCCAGAGAATACACCATTGTTATGAACAGGGCAACAAAAAGATACATACCTTGCACTCAAGCTGAACTTTGGCAACCCTTCTGGCAGTATCTTGTAATTGTGTAAAGAGCAACTCAAGATCTTCCCTCGGCTTTTGAGCATCCTTAAGCTTCTCTTGCCAGACAAAACAAGAAAGAAGTGACACCATCTCTTCCACCTTTATGTCCTTGAAAACCCCATTAAACACGAGTTCTGTCAAGGTCAATTCATCTGCGCTACTGATTTCACAAGCAACCTTTCCCTTTAACTCCACAACATCATCGCTTGTAACATAACTGTATATAAGCCACTTCAAAAATTTAGTGTAAATTTGTTTATCTTAATAAGCCTACTCTGTTACCACAGCCAAACGTAAATTTCTTTTGTCTGAACAAAAGTCGAAACACGGGAAAGTTTCCTCACCCAAGTCTCCTGAGAACCCTTTTCCTTGCTTTAAGTTCATCTTTGAAAGCCAATGCAGTGGAAGAACGCATGGACCTCTTGATTAATTTGATCTTGGCTGTAAGTTCTTTCTTCATATGTAGAACTTTGAGCTTTTGCTCAATAAGCGGAGATTTTGCAATTTCATGCTTTTCAAACAGGCTCTCTAAAGCCTCTATCCTACGAACAGCCTTTCTATATGAGCTACTTTGGACCTGAACAATGACAATAGAAGTGTTAAAACAAGACATAAATGAAAACAAAGCTACGAAAATCAAATTGCGCATCTGAAACTTAATATATGACCCACTTTCATGTCTTCTTCAGGATCCAAAAGGGGCATTCCTTCTTTTGCAAATCTAGAGAGCACTTCTGACACTTTCTTGAGGGTATTTTCCCGAGATTCCAATGGCAAAAGATCCTTTGGTATGAGTAGACGCACACTGCTGAAACTATCAATCTGTTAAAACCATTGAAACTATCAGTTTTACATTTACAGAATCATAAAGAATAAATCTGAAAGTGCTACACTAAGCATTTCATCCGAAGCAACACAAAATACTACTGCTGACACCCAATGACATTTGACCACAGATTTTCAGAAAAAATTCAAACTTCCCTACTCTATCACTGACCAACTAGATTACATTTATTATTATGAACTAGGATTCTATAGGGAAAAAGAACCTCCGCAATTAATGTAAGCGGGGGATTTTCAGAAGCAGCAATTGTTCACAGGAATTTTGATAGTGAACAACTAATCAATTTGATATTCCCAGTTCATGGAGTACTAATTCTGACTATAAAATCAAAGCAGAAGAATAAAAGGAAAAAGGACCGAAAGAAAAGCCCAGAGAAATTCTCAGCAGAATGTTTGAAAAAATGGAAGCTAATGAACAATAGGATAATCAGGGACTTTGCCTGAGAGATAGGAATAGAAACAACAGCAGGTTCGCCAGGCTCCTTCAAGGGAACAATCTTAATTGTCTTTTTACCAACGTCATCCCTACGAACTGCACATCTTGTAAGCACATCTACAGTGTAGTTGGCATCCTCTGGTTTCCTATTTGCGTCATCTGGGTCATAGACAGACTACAATTAGAGAACTTGAATTGGAGAAGGGGAGACTGAGCAAAAAGAAGATCACTAACCTTCAGAAAGACCCTTAACCCTTTCAAAATTGATAATCACACCCCATGTGACTTGGTCTTCTATAGAGAAAGATGGGGAACTTTCATTACTCTTTGTGCATTGAATGGATATAAGCCTTCCAGGCTGCAAAAAGGGTAAACAGTATCTCGGAGCAAGCACAATGTCGCGGACATCCTTTTTCAAGCTTTTGTATTGCTCAAGGAGAGAGTAATAATTCTCCAAGCTATCCTCTTCTTCTAGTACAATTGAATCCCTCTCTTTTTCAAGGTCTTTCGCTTGTTTCTGCAGTATAGTGTCGTTTAGTCCCCAAGACCAGTAGTCCAAAGTTAATGAAGACAGACGGGAGGAAAGAAACCAATCAAGTTCAAAATAGCTCACCTCAAGATCAGGAATGGCTCGATCAGCCTGAAATTGATAGAATGAATTACGGAGCAGATTTTCAGGGTCACCATCTTCACAACGGATTTGATTCAAAAGCATATTGTAGCTTAAATGGAAGGCACTGGAAGGGAAAAGAATGGGTGTCAATGACACGTAAAATTCATATAACATGCAAAGTATAAAGCACTTCTTTCACCATTTTCCCCATTCCTGCCAATGGGAAGTCAAAATTTCTGTCAAAATCACATTGATGTCATAACATCTGTAACAAATAAAAAGCAAATCATGCAACGGAGTAACTACATGATCCGGATTTTGTTCCTTTTGCTGCCCATTCAATCAGAACCTGGTTCTGGTTTAAATTACTTGTGAAATACACAGATAATGGCAATACATGTGGCAACGTTGCCTTTGAATCCCATGAGTCCCAACAAGTACTAAAATCAATATGTGAGGTCAAGGGGAGATAAAAGATTGGGGGCTAAACACCAAACATTCAGAAAGGTATAAATTAAATTTGTCTGATCCTAGTTGCTTGAAGAATTGCTAGATTTTGGATCTTGTAAATTTAGTGTCACGACAATGCAACAAAGCTACTAGAAGTTGGAAAGTCTAGTTGTACTTGGTTCAACTTACTTTGTTACGCACAAATGTTGATGGGGCAAGGAAATGGTTCTGTTAGATGTGTATTTCAGAAGAGACGTCTTTGTAACTTTGGTAAAGCCCAAAAGCTTAAACTGTAACTCTGTAAGGGAATGGAAAAAGTAGCCTGTTATCATTCTCTCACAGGATCTAGTAGAAACTCAAGACACCGATGAAAAGGGCTAAAAACAAATCATCATAAAATGAGTTTGAGTAACTCGTAAGTACTTTTCCAAACACAAAAGACATCCTGTAATTGGTCTCCTCTTCACCTTTGTCACAGTTTCCACTACATTGTAGCACCCCTTTATCAGGCCATTGTGTTTGAGCATCCCAGCTACCCAACATTTAGGCATCCACAAAAAAGTGGTAGACTCGTATTGGAAAAAAAAAACCTAGTTTTTTTTTTTGCTCAATATCCATAAAACCTAGTTCTTCAATACAAGTATATCAATCGAAAAAAAATAGATAACATTTCGTGGTTTTTTTGTTGATAAGTTTGTCCCAACTCCCAAGTAGCAAATTAGATAAATCAATGTCTCCATTATTTGATTATTTATCAGATCCCGACAATAATCATAATAGATTCTTAAAACTATTCCACTATGATCAGTGCTAATAATGACTTTGTCCATTTACTTTTAATACCATGAGCAAGGCTAAAGACCCTTCGACTGGTTGTGACTGATTTCTGCTCATACGGCCTTTTAGGTAGACACAATGGCCAAAGAAAACCATTAGTGATCAACAAAGTCCCTTGTATGTTACACTAGTTGCTCTCACTGAGATCTTACCTTGCTTCAGGGGCATTAAAAAAAAAAAAAAAGAGCACCTGAACTGCCAGCAAATATAAAATTTGCTCCCCTAACTGCAACATTCCAAATCAAAAGAGCAGTATCGTTGTAACGAAACCAAACCAAGCCTTTTGTCCCACACAACAAAACATTAGAATAGCATATTACTTCACCACCAACCAGGCTGCAAAAAGCACCAATTTAACTGTTAAACTGCCTACCTGTTTAAACTATCAGCATTCCCTTTAAGCATCATTTTAGCTGTAGAAGGCTCCAGCTTTTCATCAACCATGAGAATGCATATCCCACGGTCATCAATTCCTCTACGACCAGCACGTCCACTCATCTGTATATACTCTCCACTGGATAGCCATCTAAACTTATCTCCATCAAATTTACGAACATTTGAGAAGACAACAGTTTTTGCAGGCATGTTCAAACCTATGCTGAAAGTCTCCGTGGCAAACAAGCACTGCAAAATTTTCCAATGTGAACAAGATAGTAGGTAACCAAAAGATAGTTTCATCCCACAACCTAAACTACATTGGCCTTTTTTCTCCTAACCTTGATGAGCCCTTCTTGGAATAATATCTCAATGACTTCCTTCAGTATGGGAAGCAAGCCAGAATGATGCACACCTATACCACGTTTCAAAAGAGGGAGCATATTCGAAACCTGAAAATTGATGAAAATGTGAAAATGCAATCAACAATTAAGAGAATATCTTGATCTGTTCGGATAAGCTAGTACAAAAATATACTGATAGAAAGAAAAAAAGATGGCATCAATAAGAAGCGAGCAATCAATTACATACTGTGATACAAGTCACAACTGACAATTTACACCATCAGCATATGGGAAACAAAGAAATACCAACACTTGCCTGAGGTAGCTTCTTATCATCATCTGATAACATGTCCATTGCACTCCAAAAAATACTTTCGATGTTGGCTTTCTCATCATCCTCATTCAGATCCAATTTTGCCATCTAAAGAAAGACAAAATAACAGCTTAATGACACAAAACACTACAGGAAGAAAACACTACATTAATTTTACCAACAAGCTATGTTACCTATGACAAATTCATAAGGGGAAGGAAACGCTTATGAAATGCAAGTGTGATATGGTGTGTGTGGACTACCATGGCATATTTCAACTGATCACATGTGCACTCTCATGTCAACATTATAACCGCTTATCATTAAAAGAACTGTTTCACTCGATAGGATAGGTAAACAGGCAAGTCTCTCCAAAAGCAAGTTTCCGTACCTGCATGGCAAGAAATTCACATTCTCGTTTGCTAAAGCTGAAAAGTATCACAGGGTCGTATTGACGCATGATGATCATTTTCACCATCTTGAAAATGTCAGTTTCTTCACCAGCGCTACCAACCACCAAACCCTTCTGCCATTTCCCATTCTCCTTTTTCCTGTCACCTTCACTGGAAGGAAGAAGGGCATTTAAAGCTTTTTGAAAGCTGTCCTCCCGAAATTTTCCTTTCTCATCTACCACCAAGTAAAGTCCATTGCCTCCAGAGGGAAAAATATAATGCTGAAGTGGGGTCGGTCGATAATCAGTATAAACAATATGACATGGTTGCTGGTGGACCTGAAATTGCCAAAAATATCAATAACACCAGACTTAAGCATGAATATTTTCCCACAAAATAACTGAATGCAATGGTAAGGGGAATACAATCCATATTTACATAAGACAATCTATTCAATACCGAGAATTGCGAATTACACCACAAACTGAACTCTCATTGTTTGCCCCTACTTTCCGCCCAGAGTAGGGCAGCGGAGGGTATTACTTACCTCTCTTCTATAAGTACTTTACAGCTCTTACTATGCCATCACAGTTTCCAAACGAGGTACAATTAAATGACAAGTTTGAACAACATTCAACACTGCATGCTTAAGCTACATCATTGACTTAATTCTGATATTAAAAAAAAAAAAGACTGCACAACACATTCATAGTGTAATCAAGAATTTAGGCATCTTGAATCACCTTTGCAACCCAATCCGCAAACTCCTTCGCATTAGGTACAGTTGCCGATAGAAATACAAACCGAGAGTTCTTTGGGGCCATAACAATACTCTCTTCCCACACCACACCTCGTTCCCTATCACGCATGTAATGTACTTCATCAAAAATAACCCAAGCCACCTCACGTACAATCTCCGATCCTTTGTACTGCATGCTGCGCCAGATTTCTGTAGTCATCACCTGAAATTCAATCACAAATTACTGATGCAAAAAGCTGAAAGGGTCAAAAGAAAACAAAACATGACATTAGGCACCGTACCCACCAAGCAAGATGCATTTGGCTCAATGGTGACATCTCCGGTCATCAAACCCACATCTGAAAACTCTTCCTTAAACTCCCTGTATTTCTGATTGCTCAATGCTTTGATCGGTGAAGTGTATATTACCCTTTGCTTGTTCTGCAACGACATAGCAATTGCATACAGTGCAACTACAGTTTTCCCTGCTGAAGTATGAGCCGATACCTATGATTCATAACCAAAAAGTTAATGCTTTTAACATTATAAGTCTTTACACATCTATAGCCCTTAGCTTTACCTGACTCAAGCTCATAAAACCATAAAACTCACTCCACTCCTAAACTGAAAACTAGACCAAACTATGTTCTACCATGAGTTACAATCAACTGTTTCATTAATAAAAATTTTACTGAAATTTATGCTTCATACAAAATGAAGCATTAGCCGCATTACTCAAATTTTACACCCGTCAAACCAAAAATATGGCTTGGTCTCAGTAAAGGAGTAGCATAACGAATACTAAAAATAATTTAACTTTACCATGACGGATTCACCACTATCAAGGCACTTAATAGCTTCGGACTGAAAAGGGTCGAGCGTAAAAGGAAACTCCTTGGCTGGTTTTGAACCACCTTCAACTGACGAGGGTTTTGATAATGCAGGAAAATAACCCTCAGGATACGATACGTCGTGTAAACATGCTACAGGCTCATCGGAAACGACCGAATCGTTCTCTCTCTGCTGTTTGGATGGAGGGGTAGGTTCCTCTCTTGGGTCTTCTAGTGACTTCCTCTTCATTGATCCCATGAACACTTTGAGGGAAGAAAAATAACGAAGAGAAGTTTTTTAAATTAGGGTTTAGACGCGGAGGAGGAGGCTACGGCAGCAAGGCGAGGCGGACGGTGGCGGCGTCGAAGGGCGGGTATTATGCCAGGCTTTGCGAGGGAGGGAGGGAGAGAAAGAAAGAGAGAGGGTTTTGTTGCCTGTAGCTTTTTTTTATTATGCGCCACTTGCTCTTTCTTTTTTCTTTTTTTAATTCCACAGTTAGAGCGCATCTGCACTCTTTATTCAAATTTATACTCAAACTCAAATTTGAATAAAAATCACAAAAAACATCACTTCACTCCTTACTCAAACCAAATACCAAATTTGAGTTTAAACTCAAATTTTTCACCAAATGTGGTTTGAATAAGAGCAACTCCAACCCTTACTCATATTTTTATTTAAATTTGAGTTAAAATTAGAGTAAAAGCTTCATTTGATATTGTGTACTCCAATGGACAACCTCAAATTCAAGTGCAAATTTGAGTAAAAGGTTCATTAATGGCAAACTTGTAAATATGAGGGTGTCAAATTTGCCTTCAAAATTTGAGTAAGAGTTTGAGTCTAACTCTATTTGAGTTTAAGTTTGAGTAAAAACTCAATTTGGTATAGGTATGGGAAAGGAGTGGAGGAGTGTTTTAAGGGCTTTTACTCAAATTTTGAGTTTGAGTCAAAAAAAGAGTAAGGGGTGGAGATGCTCTAAAATCTTTACTCAAATTCATAATGCCATTTTCCCTCTCAAATTTACAATTATGCCATTAATGAAGCCTTTGCTCAAATTTACGACTATATTTGCTTTTGTCCATTGGAATATTCCATATCAAATCAAGTTTTTACTCAAAATTTTACTCAAATTTGGGTAAAAATTTGAGTAAATGGTGGAGATGCCCTTAGCATTATTAGATTAAAGGGTAAATTTCACTTACCTCCCCTGAGGTTTCTGACAATAACAGATTCCCCCTTAGGTTTTTGAAATGACACTGACCTCCCTTCAGTCTTGTTGGCTAACTTCTGTTAACGAAAAATGTTTACTTTTTTACCCCTCCATTTACCTCCCTTAAGGTTTATAATAATAATAGATACCTCCCCTAAAAATAATTTTTTATTTTTTTATTTCCTCAAACTTTTGATTTATTTCCTTTTAGTCTTTTACTAACAAGCCAACAAAAAAATAATTAACAATTGAACTACTATGTTATCAACTCTTATACGTTAACCCAACTCCTATGTCGACAGACATGATTTATTTTTGTGAGAAGAAATTGATATTTTTAATAATTTGAAGTATTTGATAACTTAAACAACAAATTAAGACATTTGTTGGTTTTAAATTTCTCTAGTTGTTGACCAATGTTCCGTCTCTAGTTTGTTAGAGAAGTCCAATAATTTTCTATCATATCTTTGGTGGCCAAAGTGATTATTGAACCTTTACTCTACTCTTAGGTCGAATCTGGTCAATAGATCTCATTACCTCTTTTCTATTTTTCCTTGTTGATTTATTGTCTTCGTTTCATCTTTGGTTATATGGGAGACAATATCGCTTGGGCACTTTCCTCAGCTACCAGTCAATTGTGAGCATTGATTTGACACGTTTAGGGAGCATGAACACAAAGAGGAGGAAGAAAGTGGTGATGCTAAAAACTCTTCTTTCTGTGCATCAATACTTGAGGTCTTTTGATCAGGGCAGTTAGCTCAGTTGGTCGTGTAGCCCCTTTTACACGGGTGAAGTTCTGAGTTCGATTCCTATGGAAAGGAGATCAACCCTTGTAAATTTACTAACATCTAACTCTACTGATGTATATCAAATGACAAAAAAAAAAAATTTGAGGTCTTTAAGGGAATGAAAGGAGTTTAAATTGGTGCTCACTATAGGCTGATATATTATATAGTTAGATTTTGTTTTGGAGCAGCGGTGAGAAATCTTTTCCACCAATAAGTGCTCACTGTAGGTACTTTTTTTATTTGTGAGATTCTGGTTCTCCCCCAGACTCATTAGAGCATAGGTATGAGTTTACGGTACTTCTGATAAATGAATTTTTTTATCTCGCCGTGCGTAATTCTCAAGCCTGCATTTTATTTACATTTCAACATTTTATTTTCTGGTATGTCACTGTAGGGTTCTAGTTTTAGGAAGGAGAATTACCAAAAATTCGCAGAAAAATGAAAAACTGCAACAGACAATATCAAGGAATATTTGATTAATTACCATTCATTAAAGGGCATTTCTCGTTCAAATCTCACATTTGCAAGACTTCGTAGTCTCTATTACAAGATATGATAGTACACGAACAATGAGGAATTCAACTATGATTTTCATTTCGCTTCTCTATTGCTTCCTTGAGTTTCCTCCCTAAAGCAAATGCCAGAGGTGGAGGGACAGCATTGCCAATTTGCCTATGCCTGTGCTGAATATTCCCAGCAAATTTATAGCTATCTGGAAAACCCTGCATTCACAAGATGCAAAAAAAGAACATCCACAAACTTCAGGAAAACAGCAAGAGTCTTGAATAGATGAAGAAATGTGAAAAGGTATCGAAATTATCGACAATCTTTAGCCCTCTGTACACTTTTGTTAAGTAGCTGTATCATTCTTAGTTTTTCATTTACACGGGCTTTGGGAGAATTTGCAAATAGTTGGTTGCCTAAGTTACAAAGCCCGCGTTTATCCGAATTCCCATGATATCAAATTGGATTAATCAGTGTGAACCACATGGTAGATAATTTCAAAAGCTTTAAGTGAGACTTGCCTGAGATCGAGCACACTCACGAACTGTGAGTATCCTATCCTGCTCAGGGTGAAAGCACATCCCAACTTTTCCCATTGGTTGTGGGTCAGTAATAGAAGTTGGAAAGTTTCCTTCCCAATCCAACCTTCCAAACAAGCCCTTCCACTGATTGTGCCTTTTCGCCGTGTTTGGCAGGCACCAAGGTATCAAATCCACAAATTGTCCAGTCGATAACTTAACCTGTGGAAAACAAGTGGGTTAAAGCCAGCCACAACTGAAACTATAAATGGGCATCAAATCGTTGGATTAAACAGGAGAGTTTAGTAACCTTTTCAAAGATCTGTTGTATTAACACTTTGAGCGTTTAGAATATAAAACTGTTCAAACCAGTTTGGATCCAGATTAAAGCATTGGATTAGACTGTAAAATCCAAAGAGACCCTATGTCTCACGTTTAGTAGGCTTTTTTGCATATTGAAATGAGTATCCAACATATGATATCGTACAACATCTAATACCTAGGAGGATGTGTTATTATTGTTCCCGTTACTCCTTATCCACTACTATCACTTAACCTATATAGTCATTTACCACAAAATAGTGAGTCCAATAAAATAAATGAGCCTTCTAGAAACTAGATGAGAGATGTACCTTTTCATCAGGAAGGTCGCGCCAATCGGCACCTGGGCGTTTAGGTATTTTTTGGCACCGAATGAGATTGAGCTCATTCATTTCTTTTGAAATATGATCAGTTAAGACAGCTGTATCTCCTCGGATTTTCTTTTGGAACCATGACACAGGTTCGTCTTTGTACTGTACAGCCAACATAGTCAAGTAAGAAGAAACTAGAAAGGTACAAAATAAGGCTAGAACATCCACGGAAAAGAAACTTCGGAATCAGTATAGGAGAAACCCCACCTCCATCGAAGTAGCTGAAGCACCATTTTTAACTTCTGGGAGTTCTCCAATTGTATCTCGTACAGTTATTGCACGGAAAGGAGCACCAGTTGAAGTACTACGAACAGCAGCATATTGGGTGTTTCCATTCAATGTAACTCTAAGCTCCGGACCAGAAAAAACATGCATTGGCTCTGGCCATTCTGGAAGTGTCTCTTCAGGAGAAGCTGCCCATATGAAGGCACGTTTCCGAGATTGTGAAACACCATATGCCCCAGCTTCCAAAATGCCAAATCTTACCTGCCAAAAAAAAAAAGTAACATCCATACAAGGTTGTGAAGCTCCTTTGCAAGTTGAAACTAGTAAGATCGACGAAGGAAAACTGAGGAGAAAATAGTGATCGGGAGAAGTTGAGTCATGCAACTGGAATGGGAAGAGAGGAAGACAATTAAACAGACGTGTCCATTCATTCCCAAGCCATTCACTCCCAAGCGTTGGAAAATTTATGTTGCGTTACCAATATCATGCTGAATGACAAACTAGCTAATTGCTTAATTCAGGTTATTTTAGTCAAATAGAATGGCAAAGAAGTGCAATGTACCTGATAACCCATTTCAAGGAGCGAAGCAAGGGTTAACCGAAATGTCTGCCCTTTGTTAAATGATACAATGTTTCTGACGTTTTCTAACAAGAAATATTTAGGGCGGAAGTAGTCGGCGAATGACAAGAATGCTAAGATCATTTCGCATTGAACCTTACTCCACGTGCTCTGGTTAAACCTATTCATTCCAGAAAACCCCTGCAAAGGAAGATCTAAGAATGAAGATTCAATAGCTCTAGGCTCCATTACACACTTACTCAAAACTGCTTAAATAATTACAATCTACAAAGCAAGAAAGAGAAGAACTTTATGTACCTGACACGGAGGCCCTCCATTGATAAAATCAACTCGTCCAGGTCGAGGCAAATTACTGATCTCCTTCTCATCAAGCTTTGCTGCCAATTCAGCAGCTTCGGAAGTTGAAATACAGTCATCTTCATCCCCGCATGCTGTCATGATGGCTCTGCATATCAACTCATTAATGAGAGAACAAATACAAAAACTCAAAACAAAATCAGAGTTTGTAACTTGACCAAAAGGATAATATGATGCAAACATATCCCCCACAGATGGGGTAAAATAGAGATACAACCTTCATTAGTGTATCGAGTAAGGGTCTGCTGAACATCAACAAAGTTGTTGAAAAGTAAAACATAATCCAACAAAGCTTAAAGTTAAGAGTAAACAAGCAGATGCATTTTGTTTAATATTGCAACGCAGAACTAATGTCCATAGAAAAAGAACTACATGCAAAAAAAAAAAAAAAAAAGAAGAAGAAAGAGTAAAGCATTCACCTTAAAATAACATTGCAGTTATTAATAAGCATCAGGGCCTCCGGATGATTAAGTTTGAAAGCCTCTCCTGCAGGTTCTTCATATTCAATTGCCCACTTAGTTTGGCAAACTCCTGTAAGCATTTATGAAGCAGATGTATCAGTCATCAAGTACTTCAGAGTGGACTTGAAGTTGGCAGAAAATTGTTAAAACACTAATAATAAGACCAACAATAAAGGAAATGAGCTGACCTGATTTCTGTAAACCTTCAGATAACCCTCCACAACCAGCAAATATGTCTAGCGTGGCCAGGCGATTCGATGAATATGCCTCCTTTTTTTCATCAATCCCATCTTCTCCTTCTATACATTTGCCTTTCTTCTTTCTATTCATAGCATCATCGGCAACCTTTCTTTTTGATGGGCTTAGTTTAACATGAGCTGGCAACTGTCCATGAAACATAGAAACAGTGTAAAGACTTTACAAATGAAAATGCAGTTTCGCCAAAAGATGGAGCTTATCCAAAAGGAAAACTTAAGGAAGAATTTGAAAAGAAAAAATACAAGATGTACTGGAGAAAAATGACAAGCGAAAAGTTGTGTGTGTGTGTGTGTATGTGTGTGTGTGTGTGTGTGTGTGTGTGTGTGAGAGAGAGAGAGAGAGAGAGAGAAGGCCCAAGGGACACATTAGTATGACGCACGGGTAAGGAAGCTACCTGCTTGACCGCTCCACTATTGTGGTCATAACAGTGTTCACAGTAAAAAATGTGCTGAAAAATTGCAGGGTCATCCGTAAATTGAAGATCCTGCTTTCTTTGGACCTCACACTTCCCTTCTATGGCAATGAGAGGCATCGTGACTGTGTCTTCACTGTAGTAAACCTGCAAAAATTCATTTAAACTGGATTACAACATTTTTATAATATGTAACACAGTCCACAGCAGTATATGCGATGATTTAGCAACAGCATTTAGAACAATGCCAAATAATTTCTACTATAAGACAGACTATGTTGATGGAAGTTAAAAATAATAACCTCTTGTATATCCGAACGGTATGCCTTTTCGGCTGAAATTTCCTCTGGTCTGAAAAATCTCCTCAGTTTAACCTTCATTGATTTAGGGTCAGCTTTTTTAGATGCCTTGGCTCCTTCAATCTCCAGCAACTGACATATAACATAAGCTTTCAGACCCACATTCCTGCCACCCTTAAAAGTTGCACTGTCCTCATCTTCTCCGAAATGATGAGGGCCTAAGTACACAAAGTCATGGATGGAGTACTCAGTTCCATTGAAAGTAAAGCCAGTCATGGAAGAATCCAGCATAAAGACCTCTTTCTGCCTTTCGGCTTCTGTAGTTTTACAGGAATGACAAAGCCCAGTACCAAGGCCCATAGAATCTTTTTGAAGACTGAAGAACCCACCTTTGTCAGAGCAATACTCACTTTTGCAAAAGTATTCCATGGGTAATCCTTTATTTTTCCTCTCCTCTGCTGTTTCCCAGTCAATCTTATCATTAATGGCGTTGGACTTGCGATACTGGTGTCCCCATGGCCTCAACCGGATATCAACAACCACAGTTTGTATGACATCCTCCAGTTCAAATTCCAAGCAATCATTTGTTAGAAACACCTCTCTCTCATTAGCTGTGTTCCCAAGAACGGTCTCCGATCCTCTCATCATCAATCTCCCATGAGCCAATTTTCTAGAATCAGAACTTTCAAACATGTATTCCACCAAATAGATAGAAGCATATTCGACAGAGTCATCCGGTCCCACCAGTACAGAACCACCAACTGACACCACGCTTCCACGAACTGCTGCCTGTTTATAGAGTGCCCCACCCTCACATGTTCTACCTACTTCCTTCCCAACCCATTTAATTTCCACATTAGAACAGCGCGACTTCCTTTCTTTTGATGCCGAATGGGGTTTCACATTTTGTTCAATAACGAGTTCCTTTTCTTCTTCAACCTCTTCACAATCTTCTTCTACATCTTCTTCTTGTTCCTCCTCAATTTCAGCTTCCTTCACTGCTTGTGTATCAATCTCCTTTGAGTCTTCCGGCGAGTAATTTGAGTAAAACTCGCCCCAGATTCTATTAATCAGTCTTGTTGTCGTGGCTGGCATAACATTCCGTTTAGAGACCACAGATGCCCCTGCTGCTCTTGGATTCAAATTTCCTTCCTTCCTTAGTAATATCTTTTTCTTCACTAACCACTTTGTGTGATGCCTTTCCTCCATTTTATCATAAAGACCAGTAACAAAAGCACACTTCCTAATCTTATCATCGGGAAACTCAGCAAATTGCTGCAGTATGATCTGTCCATGGACTACCACATATCTCTCTAGTGCCACTGAATTTGAAGAAATATAAGCAGGATGATGCTTGTCCAATCCAGACAACCTATTAATGACATCTGAGAATGAAAGTCGTGATACTCGACTTTGCTCCTTCAACAAAGTAATGGTGGAAATTGCAAGCCTGGCTGTTTTAAGAACTGGTTCATACCATGGCATGTACTGTTTTGATGGCCTTCCAAGTCTATACCTGTAGAAACAAGAAGACCATAAAAGCTGTCACCATAATTATCCTTATTTTATTGTCAATAGTTAGCCACAACCATCACAAGTTGTAAGCAGATGAACAACAGTTTGATGCCAAAACCGTCAAAACAGAATAGCTGCTTGCCACATGTTGAGTAAGTTACCATTATAAAATCACTACGCAGGGCTGCAAGGCGGAGTTTTAAAAAAAGAACTTCATTCAGTGCAAATATAGCTATGCAAGAATCTGAAGAATTAAATAGGCCCCAAACGTATAGGCCACCATTGTATGCAAGTTTACACTGTAATCAGATGAAGCGAAAGAGAAGTGGACCTAAATTAGTTAATAGTTATAGTAATGCTACTGACAAACATCTAGTACAAGAACATAAGTTATTACCAGGCCATATCTGTCCGAATTGAAATAAAGACCATTGACGATCCAAATTCTATCATCCATTCCTTTATTGCACTCAAATATATAGGAATTCCATCGGCATCGTGTGGTCCAGCAGAACTAGAACTTCCATTAGACTCCCCGTCGAGACAAAACCCGCTTCCATCATCATCAGTCATAATCCCTGAGCCAAATATTGTGACATCTATATCAGCACAGGGTTTCATTGGAAGAAGCTCCAAAGAAATCAAGCGCGAGTCAGAATTATAGAGAGCCCAGTTATGCAGCATGCTTCTAGGAAGGTCATCTGGGTAATTTGCATCAATATCATTGTCGAAAATGACATACTCATCAGTTTCTTGAAGAGATGTTTTGTAATATGCAGGAAGCGGATAGTCATTCGCAATTTCATCTTCATTGATCTTAATGTAATATTTATTAGATGAAGAAACTGTGCGCTGCCTTTTCTTCTGTCTCAGTGCTTGCCAGTTTTCCTTTTCCTGCAACAACCGGGCCAGCTTCATATCCTCATCTTCCTCATCAGCAGTATTTGATTCAAGTTTTTCTCCATCCCGAATAGTCAGAGTTTTTTCTAACACTCTATCACATGGAACCATTTCTTCAGGCACAAAACCCATTGTTTTCTTACTTTCATCCCTAAGGGAAACAAGAACGGGTAGCCCACAGAAGATCTGAGTGTTTTTCTTGGATGTCTCATCCAAGCCAACTAGTTGGTTATAGATAAACTCTCCCTGCGAAAGAATAAACTCTCTGACAGATAACCCACGAGGAAAATTCTTTCTTCCACTCAATGAGCGGACAACCCTAGCCAGTAACTCCTCAAGACTAAGGTTAGGGTCACCCCCAGAAGATACTGATAGCTTCTGGTAAATCTCAATGCAGGCATTGGCCTTTTCATAGAAAAGACAGTACATACTTTTGTAGCTGCCGGCAGGCTTAACACAGTCATAGTCTGCAATATCAGTAGACACCCATATGACAGGCGAGCCATCTTCATACCCAGAAATCGACCAAGTTTCTATACGCCCAAAGCCCTCACATCTAACTCCTTTCCCCTTAGTTTTGTCAGAAGTTTCATCCAACGGCAAGATGAGACCAGAAATAAATATGTCTGTCATTTCCAAACATTCCACTGGTTGAGGTTTTCCATCTTCATCATGGAAGACAAATTCTGTCAATCTTCTATTTGGCCGCATATCATCGTGGCCAGCTGTCAGGCTTATTGCTTCTAACTCATCTTCTACTACTTGATCTATTTTTGTTTCTACCATTGATGATTTCTCAGATAGCTTAATTGACTTGTCTGACTTGTCCTTAAAATCTCTGCAGGCAGCAGCTCGCTTTGGCATTTTTCGAGAACCACAAACATTTTCAATGCTCTCCGACGAACGCTTTTGCTTTGGTTTTCCAGTCACTTCACCATTAGGATCAGAAACAGTAGGTTTTGGTTTCGCCTTTGTTTTCTTTACCTTCATCCCTAACCAAAATCACGAGGAAAAATATATTGGTCAGAAAATGGGAAGAATAAGTGCAAACAGAAACTCCAGCCTGTATAGAGCCATGCACCACATTGAATCTTTGCTACGCCCAAGTGAGAATAACTACTTTAACTACGCATCTATTAATTTACAAATTTCTACCTTGACATCACAATAAACAAATTACTGTGAGTACAAATGGACTAAGAGGGGCAACGTGGGAATAAGATGAACAGAAGTTAAAAGAGATACAAAGAGAAGAGTATTAGAGGCGGAAATGGCATAACGTGAAGTCATAAATAGTAAGAACAACAGAGTGGCGAAACAAATAAACAGCATGCCATATTGAACAGTACAATGCTAAATTGCTAATAATGGAGGCCAACAGGATGGAGATCATTGTACCAAAAATAATGGTAGAATTTTCTTAAAAACAAACACAGACAGCACAAAGGGAAGTACATACAAGGGTAAGATAAACATTAAAGATTAGGAGATGACCATGCTCGGGAGGGGATCACAATAACAAAGCTAGTAGCACCTGTATACACATCACCACTGGAAAAGAGAAAAATTGCAGTAACATAAGATCCATTTGGAGGGGAAAAGGAAGAATATATGATTACCTAACAGTTAAAAAACCACCAATACAACAGAGTAAAATGCCTAATGGAATCAGGAACCCAGAAGCCAAACTTTTTATGGCAGTATTGCAATGTGGCTAAAGAACACAATGTTGCAAAGACTAGTAAACAAAAGTGGAAGTCATGGCACGAATATCTAGAATGACATCACCCTAATGAAAACAAGACGTTGGCACAATCATTGTTTGATATTTTGACATTTCAAGGTTAATATTTTAATATTCATAATCTGGTGGTTGGATGATGGAAATGAAGAGGAATAAACAAATGAAGTATAGTTCAAAAGCAATTAAGGCCGCATAGTGTTAAACAGTACACAGATATGGTCCACATTGACTTGGGGGCATGGTGTCTACCAGAGAAATGAATGGGGGTGGAGATGAGAGCTGAGACTAAGCGAGATATGTTAGTTATTTGCTCGCTGTCATAAATTATTGAGTATCTTCCCTTGAGTTATGCTTTGTGAATTTCATCTACACCAAGCAGATTGTACACAGATTTCTTAAGGAGCATTGTGAATCATGAAAGACTAAAACGAGATCTCCTTCAAGCCCTGTGTCTACTATCTTTCTGTGATGCACTTTTCCAGAGAGAATAGCAAATTCCAATTGTGTTTCTTTGGCAAAGCTTTGAGCTATAACTACTTTTGAAGATTGTCTGAGCCAGTGGTTCTAAATCTAATAGTAGAGCTGGTGATCTTGGAGGGGATAAGCCATATGAGAAGCCAACAGACTAGTAATTCCAGAACTTCGCCCACAACCAGATTCAAGTCACACTTTCAAGTTTGCACACAATTGAACTTAGGTATGCATGATTTTTTGTTTGTATAAACAGTTCCAAAGTCAGGTGCACGTGTCAAAAAAAAGAAAAGGAAAGGAATAGAAGAAAAACTAGCACAAATCTAGAAAGACAAACAAAAGACCATAATTTCATCAGTGACCACACATAAGCTGCAACAAATGGTGTACCTTCTTCCCTCCTTAACAACCATTCCTTATCCCGTTGTGATGCTTGTACACACAAATGTTGTTCAATGATGACACACACACACACACATTAAAGGCCACAAATATCTCTCTCTCTCTCTCTCTCTCTCTCTCTCTCTCTCTCTCTCTCTCTCTCTCTCTCTCTCTCTCTCATGCGTTTCAGCGTTGTCTTTGAAACCTTCTCAATGTATAGACACAAGGGGAGAGAGAGAGATAAATGCAATCAATTTATACAGTCTAGAATTGAGGCACTTCAATGTTTCTCTAACCAAAACATAAAAGAACTAAATTAGCAATAACATCTCCAAATCAGACTGTTCCCATACGCACCTTGTTATATATACACAGATATCTATATCTATATGTACATATATATACATATATATATATAGATAGGTAGAGAGAGAGAGAGAGAGAGAATACACATGCAATCAAAGAATCCAGTCTCTAACTCAAGACTCATCGTCTACACGTATTGTAATCTATAAATCTATATCTATCTGTACATCTACGTCTACATCTATACATACATAATCTAAATGCATTATTTTATACCTGGATTCGCTTCCCCTTCCAAAGGAGCCCCATTGGCGACTGCGCTTCCGTTGGCCACCATCAGACTCGCCGACCCCATTCCCCGATCGACACAACAAATCCACACCCCGGAAAAACAAGATCGATCTTTCGCTTTTCGAAAAAAGCAATCGCAACCCTTTTACAGACCCAGAACACTCTTCTCAGGAAACTGCTAGCACAGAAAGGCGGGCAATGGAGAAGGAGGGCTTTTATAATTGGGGGTTTTCGTTTGTTTGAAAATTTGCACAAATGGCGGGAAAGTAGTTTCAGTAGCGCGCCACCATTAAAAAGCTAAGTTAAAATTTTTGCCAAAAAAAAACCCTAACTGTATATATATACATGCTCTATATAGGTATGTGTGTCTCTCTGGCTGGTGGTTTTACTGTCTTTGAAGAAAAGTTTTGACATTCTTCATCCTTTACTCTCTCTCTCTCTCTCTCTCTCTCTGACCTTTTTGTGTATCAGGAAGCAGTGGAATTGTTTATAGGAAGAGAATCCACTCCGGCTAGAGAAAACAGCTTAGACCCAGTTCCGCCTCGTCCCCGTCGTATTTCGATGATCGAACTTGTTCGTTTTGTAGAGCTCATTAACAAGTTTTATCGTGTGAGAAATCGCAATAATCAAATCGCGATAATCTAACGATCGTAATAAACTTTTATCTTCAAATAAATGAATTTTTCGATTGCTATAATCAGATAATGATAATTTAACGATCATAATAAATTTTTATCTTCAAATAAATCAATTTTGATTCGATATGTTGTTGAGTGTGTTTTCTTACGGGATGCGTTTTAAATTGTTATTCATCGTTATTTGATCGAAGCTATTTTTAGCACGATAATTTTTTTTAACGAGTTCTACAATATAAAAGTTTGGTAAAATTGAAGTGACTTAGATTAGGACCACAAATATAAAACTAAACTGGTATAAAGATTTTTCCTTGTAAGAGGGGATTCTCTTCCTCTTCCATATTTATAATAAAATTTAAGTGAAATTATGAATTTGGGCCCATGGAGTAGTTATTGCCTTAGTGATTTTATTTATAATCTAATGAAGATTACAAATCTTAGTTGGACTACATTATTGACTAAAAGGTGCTAGACTGCTAGTAGTATCGGTCAATGGCATTAAATGATAATTGTTTACAAAACTACGGAAATCCCCCTGAGGTTTGCTTTAATGACAAATACACCATCACGAATGAGAATGACCATAAAACCCCTAGAGTTTCAAAATATAAATAGTTATTACCAAATTTACTCTTTATCAAAACAGCTCCTCCAATGGATTAAAAAGTTATATTGATTCAAAATAAGTGAGAATTAATAATTCATCAATATTGCTTATTGTTAGAAATGGTCATTTTTTAGATATGAGTCATTTTAGGCTCATTTCATCACATGTTTGGACAGACAATTGTTAACTGGAGGTGTCAACAAAATACACATAGAAACCATAAGAGATTCATTTTGATTTCTCATGCGTGACAGGTGTCTGTAATTAAGATAAACCTAAATAGGTGTCAAAGATTTACCCTAACAATAAAGCAAGGTATTTGAGTTCAACCTGTGTATTTATTTATTTTTTCATCTCCTTGATTTCCACATAGACCTAGCTTGAATTCACTTTAAAACTCGCAAGTCTTTGAGTTGTGCTTCAGCTCATGTATTATGCAGTATCAATTGGAAAGGTAATGATTTCATCCAATTCTCAGTGCAAATATCTTACATTAGCATTAATTTATCTCAATAAAATTAGCAATTGGATTACGGCAACCTTAATGGTCGATGAAGGCAGTTGCTAAATGCACCCAATTTCTCAGTGCAAATACTTTATTTATCGGAATGACTGACTGGATGGACTTCATGAAGTTTTTTTTTTTTAATCCTACCTCTCAGTCCAAACACTGAATAATTGGCGAATAAGAGTGTTGGAGCATCACGTGACGATACCCCAAGACAATGAATAATTGGTCCTCTACCTCACCCGTCACTGAGGCTAATCAGATCCAAGGACCAAACATCTGAAAATGATTGGCTGATTGGGAAAACTTCTCTTCTAAGAACAAAGTCTCAACCACCACGCAACCATGAAGGAGAGAGATCTTCTCTCATAATGACAAAAGTCTCAACCACCACACAAGTGTACGTAATATATGGTGTGTGCATATAGTAGCTCTTGAGAAGTCATTTTAGATTCCCCCATTCTAGATTAGTGCACAAAACGGGCCGTTACGTGCATGCATAAACGAACCACATGGTTACTTATGTTATTAAAATTAGATTACAACAAGAAGATTGAAACTAAAACCTCACACTGTCACCTAATCACGACCACTTGAAGGTGCCACTCACGAGTCATGACGGCTTGAGCAACAGCTCTGGGAAGCCAGCCAAAGAGACGTTGAAATGAACTGCACTAAGCTAATGGCCTTTTTAAACCCCTTACACGTTGCGTACACTCAAAGACTTCAACCCATCCAATCAAAAGAAAGGGAAAAAACAAACAAAATGAAGGAGTCAGACAAAAAAATATTAAGATGTTTGTTTGAAATTTGAATACCGGCACTCCAGGAGGGTGGAAAAATTCAATGATGTTTGATGGAATTAAATCCATAGCCCTCGAGAAAAAGGAGAGAGAATCTCGACGAATACAATATAAAGGAACCCAAAAGTCCAGCAGCTGTGAACATGAGAAAAGAAAAACAAACAGCAATCTATCTACAAAAAAACCGTATACCCAATTCTACAAAAACATATTATAATATGGTTTGAACTCGACAAGAGCTCAAATATGGGGAGCAGGAGGAAACACTCACCCAACAAGAATGCTTTAATCGATCGCTTTTCAAACTTAATCTAATACTTGTATGAAGAACCAGGTGGAGCTGGAGGCAGCCGGTTAGGGGTGCGGCGGCTGCTGGATCTTGAGCCTGAGCTTGCATCTCCATTCTGGGTTGGGTCACTGCTCCGACGACTGTGACCGTTGGATCCAGACCTTGATAAGTCATTGTAGTCGGTGGGACCATTGGCAGCAGCAGCATCGAATGCGGATCTCCAATCTTCACCAGGCCCACCAGTTCTTGGACTGCTTTCTGCAGAAATCAATGTACAATATACTAAATAAAAATTCAAAGTAAATTATTAGGGATACATAATCGCCCCATTTCAGAGTGGGGAATGACCATTGCTTTTTAACGTCAAAAGGAGAAATAACATATGTTGAAATGATGTCCCTTGTTTGAAAAACTAATGCAGAACTCGGAGTCGTGGATTTCAAATAATTGGATTTGGACACTTCAACAACTATAACTTCTAACTCAAGTTTGTATTTCAGTTCTACGTCTCATGCATGTATTTGAGAGCTTTAGAGTTTAGATTCATAGGTCTGAAACATTAAGATTTAGCATATGAAGGAATAATCCAATTATGATTTTGCATATAAAATAACAGCAATGCTATCCAGAAATAAAACAAAAATAATGAGAAAAAGTAGCAATACTGTCATAGCATTTGTCACCTGCTCCACTTCCACTATCCGACATGCCGGAGGCTGCAGCAGCCCTATTGTCATGAATACTGAGCTGCCTAGTGAGCTTTGAGAGAAGAGAGGATTGTTTCTGAATACGCTCCCTTCTGCGCTTCACATTTTGGTCCTCCTGGAGCAATTCTTCAATCCTTGCCGTACTTTGAGAGCTATGCAATTGATGTGCGATGCATTAAGTTACACAGAATTGAACATATGATAGAAAAAGGTACAGAAACTCGACAAAGGTTAGCACATATCCTCAGGAGCACGTTTCAGCTAGTAAATGTTTTCATTAGCAGACAAAAAAAGAAGATCAATAGATTGGTGCCTCTTTCTACTGTATGTAGGTGACATTCACTTTTCATTTTAACAGAATCTCGCACTACTCACAGAATATAGAACTCTATCTAGGGTCACATTCCCCTGCCCAAGAAACTAAGCCAAAAAAGAAAAAAGAAATAAACCCTTCACAATTATTCAATGCCTCAAATGAAATCTTCTTTATATTTTGACCAAAAAAGAAAACAGAAAACACATACACCAAAAAAAAATAGGTACAACCACCAATCGAACAAACAAAGTAAATCTGAGTTCTTGTTATTACACATTTAAGATCTGACCAATGTACGATTTTTTTTATCAATGGAATAACTAAACTACCCCTTGGCTAGTTTATAAATTGGTTCCCCTTCGCTACTAGAAAGCTAAGCTTCTGAATAAGGAAACATCATGAAGGCAAAAGGCTTTAACAAAAATAACTGTATAATGGTCAAAGATATTCTGTCAAAAAAAGGAGAATAGATATGCTCCTAACCTGACTGAACTGTACAACTTATTAAGCATGTCTTCTTTGGCTTTCTCCACTTGGCAAAGAACCACTGCCTGCACAGCCAGAACAGATACTGAAATGTAAAACAAACCTTGAACAGATTAATGGATAAAGGAGGCATTAAGAAAATAAAACTGACCTTTGGGACATTGGCAGCAAGGCTGTTCAGGACAGCTTCAACATATCCACGTACTTCTTGGGCCATCCACCTAAGTTCCTCCTCTGGATCAGCAGGTCTTCTAGTCATTGTTTCCTAGATTGTGCAAGTAGAGTATTAGTTCACAAACTTGGTAAAAAGTAAAATAGAATACCAGAAAAGAGCACCTACTACTTAAAAATGGCCACGAAAGAGAACACCAAGTTTAAGTATCAACTTCAGAACCCTAGATTTGAACCTCAGGTCCTCAACATAAGAGGGGAGGACTTCGCAAAACAACAGAAGATCTCATTTCTTGCTGAAATGTCATCATATCTTAGGAACTACATCATTAAAAGATCGTGATAGGTTTCATAGAACACAGATATATAGACGTTCATATCTTTACATCTTTTGTTCTAAGAGCAATGTTCATTTTTATAATGGGTGGTAGAAAATTGCACCACTGGCCTGTACTCATACATCTAGTACTCACTGAATTTCATACTAATCTTGTCGTTTTTATTTGAAAACTGAAAAAGGAATAGGAGTCATTCAAAATCCACAACAATACTGGGAAAGGAAATTCTAAAGCAACTACAAGAAAAGACATGGAAATAAAGAATCTAGTGGCACACGAGTGCAAAACAAGCATCAAAATAATAACTTACAAGAGATCCATCAGAAAGACTTTGCCGCATTGGAAGAACGGATTCACCCTTCACTTGACCTCCCTTGGAAGGAGGGACCACATGTCCTAACTTGTTTAACCACTCAACTTTATCCGCCAAACTCTCAGCTTTCAACAAAACAGCGCTGTGAGCTGCAAAATCATGGAAACTTTAATGCGCATTGCCATCTACTCCGACAGGCAAAAGGAAGCGAAAGAGAATCCACAAGACAGTTTATCAACACAAAGATGACGAGCACCTTTAAGAACAGTCTTATATGGAACCTTGTTTGTAATCTTGATCACAAGACTGGGAGTCTTAGAATCTGGTCCATTCGCCTTTTTGTCCTTGGAACTTTTTGGAGGAGGAGCTTCTTCTTCATCGGACACGTCTTCGATATTACATTCCTGCACATGCAAGATAAAATACTGAATGCACTCGCTTACAAACAATCACGTTAAACGTGTAGTTGAGAAATCGAAGTAAGGTTTGACAAAACCTCACATTGCAAATATATAGGATAAATAAAAGACAAATGCTAGACTTATCTAAAAGTAACCAGCCAAATGCTTGTCTGCTCTAAAAGTAATAGCAGCCAATCATTACCTCCAAGGTGATAACGCCATGGAAATGCCTTTCTTCTTGCTTTTTGGTGTATCCAAGCTGCAAAACAATGATAATGTTACAACAATTATAGCCCCAAAATCAATCAGATGCTAAAATAACAAGGACAATTCATGAAATGAACATGACTCTTCATTCCCAAATCCATCTTGGTTAACCTATCTATAGCAAGGCTGAAATGCTGTACTATATATAAACTACCAACCTTTCCAGTTTTCTCATTTAAAACGAACCATCGTCTGCTCCACCCATTCTTTTTTGCACTTTTCTTTAACAAGAACCCTGCCATTACAGACCAAGAGATGAGTATTATTAGTTAGAAAACTAAGCAGGGCGAGAGAATACAAAAATTAATCCATCTTCCAAATTGATTCATCTTTCTCCCTCTAAAATTAAATTAAGCACAAGTTAGCACTCAAAAATCATCATAAATAGGACAAAAACCTGCAGTTATCTCCCCATCAGGCCCCGCAGTCTTCAGGCCTGATCCCTCTTGTACATCCTTATCTTGATCACTTGATTTATCCTTCATTGATTTTAAGCTTCCACCAGTTCCCGTTTGAGGACTAGAGGCCTAAATGGAAAACAAAAAGACATTTAGGAAAAGATTTGACATCCAAGAATATTGTACCCTAAGGGGTGACGGGCACAAGAGGTGAAAAAAACTACAGGAATTTTGAACGATTTCAATTCTATTAAAAAATGGCCATCAAACTATTTTGACATCACAAGAAAGCCAATGTACCCTATTCGAAGTGGGTTCTGATTCTGGTCCCTTTTTAGAAGATCGCTGCGTTTTTATTTCCTCCTCTCGCCGCTGTCTATCCATCCTGTCAAGAATTAAACACCAATTGATCACATAGATATTCCAAGCAAGGAACTAAATACAACACAGGTAATCCACCAGATTTAAGATTATGCCAAAGAAAACACAAAAGAAACAAGAAACCTCCAAAATGGCAATTGCGCAACTCCACAATGTTTAATGAAAAGGATATTAGTGTCTTCTAAGGAGGGCATTAAGCACCATATCCTCAGTTATATACCAATTGCATCGAAGAGTTTAAGGAGGCTCAAAACCAGGATATCAATCTTTACCATTTTGAATAGGGTCTTCGATAGACCATGAATATGATAGACTAAGTGATCCACCTATCCAGTATCCAATACCAAGAGGATCACCTTGCAATCTCAGAGAGAAAAAAAAAGTTGCTCATCCCTCCATGTACAAATATTGTATGATACATTTCAGAACACATCCACACGTCTGCCTCAGCAAGGGTTAGTCTGTCTACTATAGGATTCAGATGCTACTAGCTACCTTAATTGTACTTCAATAAACTAATGCCATCACAAGCAGTTTACTATTCTTCATAGAGTCTAATTAACCAGGCCTATAGGAAGAGTTTAAAGTAGCAAAACTTAACTATACGAAGACCACAGGTTAGTAGCGCTACAGAGCCTACAATTATTTCACGGAATCATTTAGGGTTAATTGGCTAAAATACCAGTTAATAATCACTACTCAGTAATCACAAACCATATGTTAATAGAATGACTGCACTAAATAGATTAACATTGCCACACCAACGTATCCAAGTATTTTACATTTGACAATAAACTTTTTAGATCCTAAAGACATCAAAAAGCATATAAAATGTCCAAGTACAGATCATACCGCCTCTGCACCAAACGGATGAAGTGTTGTGGAGGAACAAATGCACGCTCCATATCAACAAGAGCGACAACCATTTTCTTTGCTTCATTCTTAAACCCGTCCAATGCATCACTTGCAATTGTCACAACCTACTTAAAAACTAACTACTCATTACTACCAGATGAAAGCATCAATATATCCAGCTACAAAACAAATAGAAGCAGTTCATAATCACCTCTCTCTTGAAAGGAGGATATCTTCCAAGACCTGGTGTACCATTTGCAGCTGCTGAAACTATATCCACAAGTACACGATGCACCTAAAACAAAAGGATCACAAAATGAAAGGAATATACAGTGAAGTACTAGTGAAATACAATGTATGGCCTGTATTTGTGCATTCATAAAGTACAGATGTAAAGAATGTATAACTGATATCTTCACTGTGAAGAAAACCCAGTGTCACTGTTTATTCAAGGTTAATTCTCTTCGTCAGATAGCTATACTTGTGTCCGCAGCATATTTTGTGACTTGACAAGTATTGAAAGAATCACAGATCAGTGAGAAGTCTAACAAATTTTATATGCTGCCTAGTGTATGCAAATATACCACATGCTTAAAAATAATACTGCCAAGGGATTTCTTAAGAAGAAAGAAGTCCCCTGTGTGAAATAATAGCAATCTGGCAAAAAAGAGACCGTAATATTAAAACAGCCGGTCGCCATAAAGAAAATACAGAAAACGAGAACTTAAAGAGGAAGCACAACTGAGTCTGAAATTCTACATGCCGATCCCTACATTATTTGCCCAAACCAAAGAGTGTCTCATCGATACTTTCATATAGCCAAAATGCTTATCTGGTTGCAAGACAACAAAAAAACATACTAACGCAATATGCATGACCTAGCTACGGTAAAAACATATAGAGAGAAGAATTTTTTTTTTTTGATAGGGGATAGAAAGAAGATTTGGAACTACATGAATCCACGAACTGAGAATCTGGGGTGCGATAACATGGTTTAAAAAATTCCAAGAATTGTCAGAGCTACATGGAAAGTGGTTATTTTAAGTAGGTTAGATATAGATACTACGCATCCCATCAGAGATGAGGCCAGCTTGGGCAAACTGCAAAACCACTTCTTTCCACCGATGATTGTTCAGAAACCATGTGGTAAAGTATCTCTCGGCTCTCCCATATGCACATGAAACGCTAGGATCCAGAAAAAAAATCCCATATCATCGGAGGCACCTTCTTATGAAATTCAAAAAATGGAAAGGCAAGAGAGAAAAGTATTGAGTACTTTAACGAGATTAAACAATCTCAGGTGAACTACGGTGTCTGGTATTTGTGAAAAAGAAGCAACAATGTCGTGACCAAGAAACATAGTCAAACGTTGGTGGTTCATGATGCAACTCGCTTGAGAAGCTATAAAATTCTATGGCTACAGTTACTCTGGCTCTAAAAAGAAGCTCAGGGAAACAAACTCGGGAAATGATGATTGGTACCCATAAATAGAAACACAAAAAACAGGTAAAAACAGGGTGGGAAACTAACGTGTTCAACCATACAAGCATGGCAAAACAGTCGGAACTCTCCTCATTACATCTGAAACTACAACTCTTGGGGTACTTAAAATAACAGAAAAATTAGAGGAGAACACTAATAAATTGCTTTGTTTTACCTCATCAACACAAAGACGTGCGGGTTCTTTTGCCATCTCTAAAACAACTTTTATTAAAGACCTCAACCCTTTCTCAGGGGATATAAGATAAGGTTGATAACCATCTGCTTCAAGTACAATCTGGAACCAACTTAAAAGGGTCATTGTAGAAGTAAAAATTAACAAAAACAGAAAATGAATGTCATTTCAATTGAAATAGAGAAGTAAACATACCCTTTTTACATTGTTTATGTCAAAATGTCTATCTAAAGGGAGTTGTTTAATCCTGTTAGGGAAGTTTCCCTCAAAGCTTGCAACAACTTTCCAACCGCTACCCTGTGATAAATAATTGTAAAAGCGGCTGAGAAAGGGAACAGATCCTCATACCCAACAAAAAAAAAAAAAACCATCGATGATAGTAAGTACTTAAAATTAACCAATTTCATAATAATCGCCTATGCCAACATACCAATGCAATGTGAACCAGACCAACTCTTACCAAGAGAACAAGATTGTGCAAAAAAATTCAAAAATAAACAGGAGTTTTCTTGAGATGTAATAAGAAAAAGACCATAGTCTGGAATTACACAATAAACTACTTGTTTGAGCAAGCAAATAATATGATTTGCAAGCATAAATCCATAGTCTATGTAAAGAGGCATAAATCCAGAGTCAATGTAAAATGCATCCAACCAATGAGATAATCATGCAACTTCATCCACTGATTCCACTCAATGAGGGAAATTTGAATCTTATAAGTTCTTAATAAGATATCACCAAAATATTCAGCACACTAATAGGCACTAGCTTCGTTACCCGAATATTCACAACATTACGTATTCTGCAAATTAATAAGCGGTTGTACGAGAGCACAAATCGTCGAAGTTTCTATGATTTACATGTTTGTAGTGCAAATACTGTTAAAATCAAATGGGCAGAATGAAAACAAAAGAACTTTTGCCATCAAATGCAGCACTCCAACAGTCCTCTTCAATCACAATGAACCATGTTAAGTACACATATGCCCCAATTACGTTTTTCTCCCCCCAAAATTCTCACCTCACCAGTTGTAATATGTTGCAGAAATCTATCCTCAAATTCACGGCAGAGCTCCAACGCCAATGCTCTTGTACCTTCAGAACTACTAACCATTTGTTCACCAAGCCTTACTAATTCATCTTGCACTACTTGAGACTTACCCTGAAGCCTGCAATTTCAAGAAAGATAAGGTATAGGTGATTAAAAAAGGAACAAACATAGGGGTTAGGTCCTGTTCAAAAAAAAAAACAACATAAGGGATAGGGATAAGTTTCCAACTACGGTTATCCACTCCTGAGCCCATATATTTTGTCTTGCTGGCACTCATGAGCTCACAAAGGACTCTACAAGACAGAGAACGAACAGCCGTGATATGTTCAAATTTTGCATCTAAAGAAGAACGAAGTTTGCTACGAAGGCACAAGAACAAATCAGTTCTTTGCAACAATGATTCCTTATTGAAGAATCAGCTAACTGGATAAAATAAGTAGTTTTGAAAGAATAAGCATTAGACAGGCACATGGGTAAGATCAAACAGGCGCTACGAGTATGTTTAGTTCAAATCACAAACAATGACCGCTACTTGGACCTGGAGCAGGGCCTCATTCAAAGAACTAATTCTTCCGTGAAGGCCCTCGGGCCTCAACAGACAGTGGAACCTTTTTGTCAGGGTGATCTTGAAGTTCTGGTCCATTAATTAAGCTGACCTTCAGCTATGCATGGTGATAAGATCCACTAAAAGACTTTGGGACTAATTTACATTAGGAGTGCCAGAATTTATCGTGTTTCACGATTTTCAGAGTACAAGGGTAACTTTCCGCGGGAAGCATCTGTAACAGTAATGTAAAGGGGTAGACCAGTAAAGCCTACTATCACTCGTAGTCACATGAGAGCAATGCTATAGCACAATGCTGAACAGCCGACTTTGCTTTTGGTAAACAACCATATAACCGAACCCAATCAAGCCTTATGTCTCAATTGGGGTTGGCTACATGAATCCCTTTTTTCCATTGAGCTCTGTCAAGGGCTACATGTTCACTTAGACTGAGTATACTCAAATTCTTGCGCACTGCAGCAACCAATGTCAATTGGGTCTTCCTATCCCCTTAGTGTTACTACCCAAAACTATCCTATCAACTCTCTTAACTATTGAATCTATCTTAGTCTATTTTCTCTCAACTTCTCCTCATTAGGTATTACACCCACCATCTGAAGGACAGCTTCATTTCTAAAACTGTCTTTCTAGCCTTACCACACATCCATCTCAACATTCTTATTTCAGCTACACGCCTACACCTATCTTACTCAATTTGTTGTTTCTTGATAGGCCAACATTTTGTCCCCCCATAAAGCATCGCTGGTCTTATGGTAGTTCTATAGAATTTCTTTCAATTTGTGTGGGCATCCTGTTGTATATAGTACACTGGTAGCTTTTTTCCACTTGAGCCACCCCACTTGAATCATATGAGTCAAGTCATCTACAATCTCTCCATCATTACTAATAATAGAACGTAAATACCTAAAATGATCACTTTGTGGTAAATAACCATATTTTAGCATAAAATATACAAGCATTCCGGAACTGATACTAATAACCTGCATTTCTGGATGAAACAGCTGCATTCTACTATTGAAGAAATGGAAAACGAGCATGTTTGCGGTATATATGCACTCATGCAACTGGTTTTTGCACAGGACTTTGGTTAGGGAAGCTTACACCCCTATGATTGTGTACTTTGGGAGACACTTGATACAACTCCTATAGAGATAAGTTGGGTGGATCGTAGGGTAATAAATTCTTCTGACATGTGACTCTAAAAAGAGGCAAAGTAAACAGAATTTTTTATAAGAAACCTGAGAAGCACACAATGGTTTTCCGTCACCTTACATACTCTCTCCCTTTCACGTCCAAAGCAAGTGAAGGTTTTTTTTTTTTTTTTGGTTTTTTTTTTTTAAATCACCACATAAATACAAAGGGAATGTATACACAGCAGTACCAAGAGATGCAATCTGCAAAATACACACAGCATCAACTTACTGAAAGGAAAACCCCACAAAAATAGACCAAATAAATTTCAACCAAACTAATGGCCATAATTGACAAAGCATAGTCAAGCAATAACTGGAATAAGTACCCTGAGAGGAGATTTGGAAGCCTGACTTTCATACGGTTGCGAATTTGGTGAGCAAGGGCCTCTACCAAAGCTAATCTGCCAAGCTTGCTTTGAGGGGCTCCTGTTAAAATAGATTTCAGACTTTCACTCTCAGCCCGCCAAGCTGTCTCTAGAGAGTTTTCAGACCCAACATTTCCCGACTGTGCTGAAGCTATAGAAACAGTTTGACCAATCAAAGCAACCCAGGGGATATCAGATGTACTTCGTGGTCCCTGACCCAGTAGAAGAGCTTGAACGGCTGCAAGAGTTTTTGGCTCTGAAGCAGCTTGATCTATTTTACTGATAACGCCAATAGTTCTGGTACCTATATCGAAGACAACAATTAAATTAATCTTCTCAAGGAAAAGACATGCTGCCATGATAACACTAAGAGAAAACAATAGAACCTAGTATAGAAACTTATTCCAAGTACAAACAAGATGCAAGGTCAACAGTAAACGCACTTTCTCCATCGTATTCTTTCGCAATTCTGAGGCCTTTATACGAGGAAATTTCTGGAGCCAGCGAAGCGGGTATTATAACAAGCAATATCGCGTCATTGCGCTCAACATACTCACTCTGTAAGGAAAGATAGGGAAATTAGGTCACCTTTAAAGAAGAGAATTTCAGAAACCCAATTAGAAGAAAAAATATAGTCAACCCTTCTAACAAAAAATACCAATTTGAACTCAAGAACCTGATAAGCAGACACTCACCAATGAGTCATCAAATCCTTTATCCACTCCCGGCAAATCAATTAATTTCAATGGTGGAGCTGCAGAACAAGAACAAACAAAACAATCGATAAATCAAGGAGTAAATAAGGAGTCTACTCTTACCCCACATAATACAATCCAATTCTTCACAAGTGTTATCGGCAATTCTCATTCTTCCTACCAGATTAGTGGAAATACAGAACTCCTGAAGGCAAACTCTTCAGCAGTAAACTCTAGGCAATAATATTTTCCTTCAAAAATTGACGAGGGTTTCCAAAATCCAACCAAAGGTTACAAATACGACAGAATTCCTGTCTATAGGCTTGAAACATACAGCAGAGGTTGCTGCAAATTTCAACTACAAAGTGTATTAATCCTTTCCTATTTGTTCCAGTCTTTGTTTCCTACCGTCAAACCAAGATACTGAAAAATAGATTTTCCATTTCATAGTAACCATCAAGAGTGGGTACAGAAGAGCAGAGAAGAACCATGCATGTGTGTGCTACACAATTGTTCACTTGCATAAACAAATATTAAGATACAGATCAACGCTAACCTGTACTTGTGCGGAGTTTCAAATATATTTCATCCCGTATCTTTCCTGAACTTTTACTTAGTCTATCCTGCAAAGAATGCCGAAGAGCACCTGAGGTTGGCCAGAAAGAGAAGAACAATGAGAATCAGAGTCATCCAAAACGACATCACAAAGTTTCAATAAGAGACAATTCATCATCAATATACGCATGTATGCACTTGCAAACACATATATCTATGGAACCATAACGTGTATTGCAAACAGATGGATTACAGTCTGACAAGAGGCCTTACTTGCAGAAACCTGTTGGTTCTTGCTATCAATCTGCAAAATAATTGATTTACTGCTTAAAGTACTATCCCTCGCTAAATCAATGCTTATGGGAGCACGAGTAGCACCACCTTCACCAGTTGGCTGTCAAAGAAAGGCATGACAGGGGAGGAAAAGAAATTATCACACAAACTTATCTTTAAGCAACTTAAACCTCAAAAGAATTCATCTTAATATCTTATGTTCTTGTAACCAAAACTCATTCAAAGAACAGACTAGTGTATATTTTTAGAATAAATAACCATTTGGGGGGGGGGGGGGGGAGAAAAATAACATACCAAAGCAGGATGTCCAATTAAACTGTTCAACACAGCTGATTTGCCCGCACCCTGGCCAATTTGTTCAGTTAGAAAATCCATGTCATGACGAGTACAATCAAAATAAGAAGGATGCAAAAGACGTAGATATCCAAAGTCCAAACTATCTATACCATCATTTTTTATTGTTTGTTTTTTAATTTTATTTTTTGAATCAGCTATACCAGTATTGAAGCTCCCAAAAATTGTGAAGCAATTTTTGTATAGCAGTTAATGATCTACATCCTATAATCATCATCCTTATGAAAACCAATATTGCTCATGGTGCTGTAATTCAAAAGAAGTTTCACATTTTCTATCAAGAGGCTGAAACATGATTCAGGAACTTCATCCTGCAACTAGAAGTGTGTCATTATGGATTAACCCCTTCCAATGCATAATGCTGGTTCTGGATTAGCCCCCACCATCTAAGGTGGGCATCATTGGAGCCTACATAGCTGGCTGGTGGGTGCTCAGGATAAGAAAGTGCTGCTCGTCCAAAAGAACTTCCTTAGCCATAAAATAAAAATAAAAAAATCAGCTCAGAGCTTTGCCTCTCTCCAGGCGTATGGGATTTTCAAATTCCAATGGTTCAACATCTCCCAGATTCTTAACAATCAACTGATTGGGGATGCAATTCAGCTGGAAAGATGCAATTCAGTAGGATAAAACATAACTCTCACATAATAATATCTGAATTCTCTATTCATCTTACTTGGAAGTGTAGAACTTACGCGTGTCGCCTCGTAAAATTGGGTCTAAGCTGAGTACTTTGACTAAGGCACCACCAAATGGATGACTAAACGTACCATAGTTTGATTGTGCCATAAAGAGTGTGTGGCGAAACTGCAACCCAAAAACAAGCCTCTAAAGTCTCTAGAACACTTCCTTCATGTCAATCATACGTCCTCTCTTTGCTTCTTGGATCTCCATTAATTAAACCTAAAGTAATCTGGGTAATTTCAAAAAAATTGTTACTTTGTTTCCCCCTCTTCTTTCCTCCACCTCCAACTTTTGATAACTTTTTCTCTATCTGGCCAGGTAACACCACCATTTTCTCTTCATTTGACAGCAAAATTTAACTCTATGGTCATCACATTCTCGTCATATACATCTTCCAGTTCATTCCTTCGCTTTTCTTCCAAAGCGTATGCAGCCGCCTTGCCAATCAAAGTAAACAGATGCCATTGGTTGTCCGAACGTAAAGATTCAAGTTGATAGGGTGGTAATAGAAATCCCTTAGTGTTCAAATTCTTGACCTTAAGGTCTTTACGGTTTTCGTAACTGTGCGTCGTGAGAATTCTACTATATGTGTTAGAGGAGATGTATGTGTGAAACGGCAATCTAAATTATCAAAGCAAAACAGTGTAAAAAAAAAAATAGATTTCGCTCATACCTCTGCTGTATTTGATTGAAATCACTAAAACAGGAATCCAACCTAATGAACGCACAAGGGAAGCAGTAGGAAACATAGATGCACAACATACGGAACACAATCAATGCCGACATTGTCTAACAAGGAAGTCAAACATCAACATAAGATAATGGCCTAGCATTATAGGTCTTGCTAACCACCGCCAACTAGACGGTAGATAATATTCACATAATGCCTAATAAGAGTATAAGTTTAATACAAATCTCACAAATATCAGTACACATCGACCGATATCAATGCACTTTTCTAACCTCTACACATTATCTAGCACCTAGTGGGCGTTGGTTAGCATTTCCCATAATGTTAACCAATGTTAATTAAGACAAGAAACACTGATTTGCACATGAAAGTAAGAAAATCTCATAAGACAACCACAGATGATGTGACATCCATCAAGTCAAACACAGTTCCCAAAACTTCAACCCTAACTCCCCTATACATCTAGCTCAGATGCGGCAATCTAATCCGTATCAAACACCAGAATGCAGTTATAGATCCAGAGATCTACACATCAAACCAATGAAACAAAGAACCGAACCGAACCAATCGAAAACTAGTAGAATCGATCCACTCACCGTATTGCCGAGCGCAACCACGTTGAGGAACGTCGTCTGCCGCTTCGACGAGGATGAGTTGTTTTCGTCGACGTCTTCGTCCGCAAGCAAGGCGGACGCTTGCCGCATCGAATCGGAGAGCTGGTACAACTCCTCGATCGCGTCCATCGGTCGGTGAATCGAATCACTTCAATGAATTTCTACCCGATTTGTGTGTTTGAAATTGGGACGACAAGGCCGTGATTGGAGCAAGAAAGTAGGGATCGGGAAGAAACCCTAAGTTTTGATACGAGACGATGAGAGATCTAGTATAGGTGTAGAAGATGGGGTTACGGCGGAAGGCCGAAGATTTGGGGTTGAAGTTTTGAAATTAGGAGAGAGAGAGGCAGAAGTTTGTGAGATGAAGGACCAAAGAAATTGAGCGGAACGGTGACCCTCTCTCGCTCTCTCTTCAAATTTTTTCTCTCTCCTTGTAATAAAACGAGTTTTATGGTTGGAAAATGCTTGAACGTGTACCTCCGAAATTAGAATCGCCCTGAAAATTATTCCAAACGAAATTAGAATCGGTACCCTGAAAATTATCTCGAAATTGGAGTTGATAGTTGAATTTCGAACGAAATTAGCATTGTGTACCCTGAAAATTATTCCGAAATTGGAGTCGATAATTTTTTTTTTACTCAAACGAGTCGATAGTTCAATAAATATTCAAGTGAATTCGAACCATTGAATTTGTTTTCGGAATAATTATTGGAGTATCTTTTTCTGAGTATTTATTGCTGGATTAATTTTTTCTCTCAGATGGGCCCCTGAAGTTTGGGAATTTGCCTTTTCAGGTGTAATGTTTGAAATTCAAACTTTTTTAACTGGTACTTGTTTTCAAAAATGTTTGCCCCATCGTTACTATTCAATCCTCAATTTTGTCCCCCATCACAAAAATACTACTCCTACTTTTTTAATTTGCTACAGAATTTCAACATCTCTTATGTCAGGGAGGATACAGGATTTACAATTAGTTGAGATCAGTAATCTACATCATTCTTCTGAAGAGGAAAAAATTAGCACTACTTAGGTGAAATAAGTTCTTTAGAATCAATTTCAAACGATCTCACTACATCAGGACTTTTTTACGTCGCACAAACGCCATTACTTTACTTCCACTAGCACTAGTAAATCAAAACATTACTATTCAGGGGTGTTCCACTAACTTGTTTTTTTTGGTTTTTTGGTTTTTTTGGATGTTTTAGTTTTGCAAAAAAAACTAACTTGTTCCATTAAACTAATTTTTTGTATGTTTAGTTTTGCAAAAAAACTGTAACTTGTTCCACTAACTAGTTTTTTGGCTTTTTTTTTTTTTTAGTTTTGCGAAAAAACTAAGTGGTTTTTTGTTAGTGGAATGAGATAGTTTTTTAGTTAAAACAAAACTGTTTTTTTTTTAGCGGAACGGGGCCTCGATATGTATACACAAAAAATGTTATGTCAACCACAACATATCGTTTCGTTTACAACTGGTCTCGACAATTTTTCATATTTTGAAATTGAAGTCTCATTTGTAATACTATCGAAAATCTCTCGCTCAATGTACTCCACAAAATTATCATACATCCATTGATTACTCATTTGGTTGCGAAGTCAATTCTTCGCAAAAAAAAAAATTATGTGTTCCATTTTTCTACATGACAGAGAGAGCGCGTCTGTCAAAAAGTGGTGGGATCCCAAAAAAAAAAAACCAGGAGAGATTTGGTGAACCATTTTGACAATATTGTAAATATTTCATATTACTTGGGGCAAGATCTAGATACTAGAATATAGAGTCTTGACGGCAAAATTACCAAAATGTCTAAAAATATATGTATGTATTTGTAAACAAATTTAATCCAGCTGCCTCTATTTGTGTCCGACAATGCCTTCCCGCTATGACTTTTTTAGACTATAATTGTCAAATCAATCGAGGACATTGACTTGTGAAAGAATACCGGAAATACCTTAATAGAAACTTAGTCTTCATGGAATTAGTCGAGAACACAACTAAAGTTTTTTTTAAACATGGTTAGCATTGTTGCTGGGTTATTTTTTTGAACTGGGTTACCAGGGGAGTAACGAAATGCTTGTTTCTTTCCACAATTTATGTTTTAATTTTTAGTTTTTTTACCATCCAATAGTCAAAATTTGCCACATTTACAATCAAATCTACGACTATAGTATGTGTTGTAGCATAAGTCCCATAATTCGCGCGAGTGCGTGTACGGCATTTTGAAGAATCGTGTGATATGGAATAGGACTCTGAATGCAGCGGGTTACAGGGAAAACGCGTGTTACATTTATCTTGTTTTTTTCAATTTAAAAAAAAAAAAAATCATACATACGCCATTCACACGCAGTGAAACACGTTTCATTTTTTTCCAGCGAGGTGAGGTCAGGTGATATTGTGGAAGTGGAAGCATCTTTCAGACCCGAAGGGAAAGTATATTGCTGCATATTCATATGGTTACACTTTGGTCTCATGGTTTTTACTTTTTAGTAAGTCTTTATATTTGTTCATTTGTTGTCCCTTTTTGTACACTTGGATGCATAAATAGGGATGGAGTCAGGGAGGGGTCAGTAGGGGCAATCGTCACTTCAAAGAAAAAATAAATCTCTAGTTTTATATTCGCCAGTACTACAAAGAGAAAAAAAACCTCTACTTTTATATTCTAAAAAATAAAATTTCTTATGAATTATATAGGCTCGCTCTTGCAAAATATCTTAGAAAAAAATCCGCTCTTGCGTAGTGAAATTCCTGATTTCGTCCCTGTGCACAAAGAAAAGTTCTAATTTGGCAACTCACATTATTGATTGTCCTTAACTTCCATGATTCATTTTATTCTGAAAATAAAAGGTTTGTTCTTTACAAATAAAATGATACTTTTCATAGCAGTACAACTTTTTAGCAAGTGGTAAAGTAGCATAATAGGTTCTACCACCAGTGGCAGACGCAGGATTGTAGCTGCGGGGGACACTTCATAGAAAATATACAGAAAATTTGAAAATGTACTAAAAATACACTGAAAAAATTAAAAATATGTCGAAAATTGGGGGGTTTGCAGGGGCCTAGCACCCCCCTGGCACCCCCCAGTACCGCCCCTGTCTACCACATAATTGAAGCTCTTGTATTATAAGTCCCGTCGAATTATTTGATGATGAAAAAAAAGTATGAGAATACATAATTTTTCCTAATTTTATGTGACAAGTTAGCAAGGAACCTGCAAGACTCGTACAAGTATCTTTCTCATTAGAATTAGTTTTTCTCAAAATTTGCCCGATAAAAAATACAAGATTGTGCTGAATTTTTATTTTATTTTTTAACTAGTTTTGTACACAATTACCTATTGTGCATTACTTTTCTTTAATTGAATTCATAAATATTTATCTAGGAATAATTTCACTACACCAAATTATTGGCAAATGAAGGGAGCATGCACTACTTAATTCAATAATAACAATATAGACTCCGGATCGAAACCAGTGGCAGATCCATGAATTTCGTGTAGGGGGTCACATCTCCAGTGTAAAATTTGGGGAGTGATTTCCACACCCTCTTTTTTGTCTTTTAATGAATTTTTTGTGTAAAATTTTCACTAAAACATAATAAATAAAAAAAGAGTGTGGATATCAATTTGAGGGTATGAAAATCAATTACCTAATTGTTTTGTATTTATATCATTGCTTTTTTGTAATTAGTGGGTTCAAATAAAAGACGAAATTGAATTGGATTAGGTTTGAACCCCTTTAGAACATATTGAACCCCTCTAAAATCACAACTTTCCCTCACCCTTGTTTATTTCACAGCAAAAAAATTTAGCAAAAGTCAAAGGTGTCACGTAACCTCTCTGCCTTACTTAAATCCGCCACTTATTGAAGCAGTAATATGCATTTCACCACATCAAAAAGCATCAATAACCCCACCATACCCAAAACAAGCCACCAGTCTATTTCAAAGCAGCAAATGGAATATCTTAATCCGCAACCTTCCATTTTCCTCCCACACAATGTCGGTGGCACAAAAATAACGAATTCAAATTTGTTCAGCATGGCATCACTGCAAACTAATGTATTGAAAGTTGTTAGAGGTACGCTATTAAGACAACACTTTGCACAATAGTATACACCACATGCATATGTGGCACTGTACCATTGGATAATGAATGAGAAGTCATTTCACGTTGCCCAATGAGACAGGATCACATAAGCATGTTGTGTATATTGTTATACGAAGTGTAGCGTTAATAGACTTTCTCAAGTTGTCAAGATTGTATAATTGTTGCTCAATTGTCTCCTCAGTCAACTTCGGGTTTGGCCCAATGGTTATGGATAGGAGGATGACCTCGTAGTGATCTAACATACATCGTCTCGGGGGAAAAAAAGTCTCCCCTCAATCAAAGATAAAAATAGGGGACGAAAAATTGTTCTTTGAGCCAAAAAAAAGTGAACAAAACAACTCATAAATGACATTAGGAAAAAAAAAAATCACAAAAAAATTGTTATTTGAGCCCAAAAACTTATTCATCAGTACACATTCTGTACAAAGGGATTGGTTCAGTACACATTCTGTATTATCTACAAAAACATAGAATTTGTCAACAGAAGGATTCAAATTGGGCCTAATTTACAATAAAAACTGCTTCATCAAAGCAAGAAGCACCGCCGAATTTCTGATAACAATACGAACAATAATATACAACATCACAATTTACAAAGAATGGACAATGATGGTCGATGCTTACTTTGTTGGATCAAGTTATTTGTGAGAGTTGACATGTGGGTAAAGTCCCAAAATATGCTCCGGCATGAAGTCATGCCTTGTCAAGATTCCTACTATTGGAGGTCTCTGCAAAAATTAAAAAAAACACCACATAAGTTCATATCCGAGGGTTGTTTAGAAGACTTCAAAAAACGGAATTGACACGAAGTTGCAGAAAAATTAACAAAAAGCATGCCACAACAAGCAGTCAAGCATGAACAACAATAATAAACAAAATGGCCCACGCCCTCTCTACGATGTGCTCGTTTGTGTTTTGATTCCCTCCTTTCCACATACCAAGATTATTCTCCCCCTGTAAGCGTGGTGTCATTGAGCTCAGACTCCACCTAGGAGTGTTCTGGTTCAGTGGCGGCTCCAAGAATTTTTCTAAGGGTGTTCATAAATTCTTATGGTCTACTACTATAAACCACAACTTAATATAGATAAAAAAAAATTCCATTAATATCGACAATGCCTCCCAAAAGCAACGGATAAAGACATAAAGTATATTACAATTGCCCTCGACGAGTTTTCATATTTTGAAACCGTTGCATAATACCCTTGTTATCAACGGTATCAAATACATCACTCTCAATATTGTTGGGATTTTGCACATGTTTAAAGCTCTTTGGAAAAGGAAAAGAAACAAATTTTGTTTGGCTTTGGAAATTTGAGAATTGTTTTGGTGGTGATAAAATGGTTTAGTTTGGCATTGAAATTGGAGTAGTTCGGTGGAGTAATAAATTGGCTTGCATTGGCTTTGGGAGTGGTTAATGCCAGCATGCATAGATGGAGTTCCAAGGTTACAATTTGTTGCTGCGAGAATTTCAAAATGTCTTTAGTGCTTCTTTTGGTTCTGCCATGCCAAGTATAAATGGGCAGTGCATGTGAGTGCCGTATATACAAGAAAAGTGAGAGAGACAGAAAGAAAGAGAGGGCTGTGTGCCGCGTGGGTGAGAGGGCAGCCCCTGCGGGGGTTTGCCGGGCACACCAGAAAGTGAGATGAGAAGAGATTGAGAGATAGAGGAGAGCAGCTGGAGAAGGGCACAAGGGATGGCAGCCCCGTGGGGGTTGCCGTGCGCTCCAGGGTTGTAAGTTTGAGAGAAGAAAAAGGTGAGGAAAAATAGAGTGTGGGGGGTGAGTGAAAAACTATGTATAGAGCCAAGTGTTTGGTGCTCTTTGGGTGGGTTTTTTCACGTCACAATGTATCTCTATTTTTCCAAATATAGTGAAGATATCTCTCTCTCCCGTGGACGTATCCGATTTGGGGAACCACGTAAAATATTGTGTCTTGTGCGTGTGTGATTTGTGCTTATGGTTTATTTTTATTGTGCTTCCATTACGGTGGGATTGGGGTGTTGAAATCCCCAACAAGAAATATAAGTAACTAAGCAATCATTCATCAGCTGATCTCCCATTCGATTGCGCAAATTGCTCTTTATATAATTTATCGCCGAAAAACTTTTTTCAACTGATGCAGTGGCGACAGGAAGAGTCAACACCAATGTCACAAGCAAATAGACCAATCTATATATGACATGCTTATCTGTCTCCACCAACTTTACAGCAAGTTCTCCAATCCATTTAAGCCCAACAAATCTTGTATCAGGTCTCATATCTACAATGAAATTTTGAAGTTGAATGTCCAATGCCATTAAGTCCACCTTAGACAATGAAATTCTAGCATCTCATCTTGACTGGTAGCTGAACATTGAAGGAATTGATAAATCAATTATCTACATTCATTTATTCATAAAAAATTGAACAAAACCTAGGGTTGATTACAATACATTATCACATTACCTATGAGAGAGAGAGAGAGAGTGAGGTCACTGAGGTGGGCTTGGAGACTCAGAATCTGGTTGGTTCTGGCATAGCTGCCACAACAGAATGGCATGCCTTTGTAGTTTCTAACCGTCATAACATAGTTGAGATTCTAACCGTCTACAGGTAATGTTTCTCTGGCATCCAGTTCAAACCTTCCTCCTCAGCCACAACTTATTTTTCTACCTCAGAAATAATCTGACGGCTATTGTCTTGGGCAAATTGCGTGTGATAGCCGGTGCATGAATGATATTTGATAAGGTGAAAGCAGTTGTAAGCAGCAAGACCAGTGTGTGATTGGAAAAGATTCCCCATTACTAACCACCACTCATTGAGTATCGCCAATTGAGGTTCCATCATGCTGTTGACTTGTTGCACCACTATCAAAGTACCAAGGACTAGAACTCCCATGTGACTAAGAAGTTGCAGTAGCCACATTCACTTGAGGAGAAAACTGTGACCTCATGACTGCACCAGGTCCTGAACCTTGCTGAGAACAAGACATACAGGAGTAGCCCCGAGAAACCAATCTCTTATCTGTTCTTGATACTCAATTTGCTACGAAGGATCTGGGTAATCTCAGTTATTTTTCATGTATTGAGGTTCTAGTGGAATCTTTACAATATCTCACTCTCAATAGGCCTGAGATTGCTCATTCTATTAACAAGGTCCGTTAATGTATGCATGCTCCTACCTCGGGAAACTTTTGTGCTGTGGAACATACAATCGAGAATATCAAGGGCACTTTGCAACATGGGCTTCATTTTCACCCTAGTCCTCTCAATCTCACTGCCATTTCAGATGCAGACTGGGCCGTTGATCCTATAGACAGGAGATCCACCTCTGGGTTTTGCTTGTTTCTTGGCCAGAACTTCATCTCTTGGTGAGCCAAAAAGCAACCAACTGTTGCTTGTTCATCAACTGAAGCACAGTATAGGACTAGCTCAAACAGCTGCGGATATTGCTTGGGTTCATACTCTGCTGATTAAGCTGCATGTTGCCAACCAGTCTTCTATTTCCCTAGTATCTAACCCAATTTTTCATCCACGTGCCAAGCACATATAAGTTAACTACCACTTTATTATGGAAAGAAGTCTTTTGTAAACAGACCCAAATTCAGTGTGTGGCTACCAAGGCTCAACTTGCAGATATATTCACTAAGACTGTTCTAGTTGATCGATTTCTATTTCTTAGGGGCAAGCTAATGGTTGGTGCTTCACCTCCCATCAGCTTGAGGGGGGTGTAAGTGTGGTGTCATTGAGCTCAGACTCCACGTAGGAGTGTTCTGATTGGTTCTGGCATAAGTGCCACAGCAAAATGGCATGCCTTGGCTGAGCTTAAATCATCATAACAGATTTGAAGTGGGTCGTGTAGTGGTATCATGTCAGCACATTTTCCTTTCTTTCCTTCTGTTCGGTATTGTAGTAACTATATAAAGCAAAGAATCTGGTGTAAATGTAACATAAGCAACCAATGAAATTATCCCCCCCCCCCCCCCCCCCCCCCCCCAAAATAAAATAAAATAAAATAAAATAAAAAAATGTAACATTGCTACAAAATGACACAGGAAATTTAACACACATTTCACTTCCGAAGAAACAGTCTTTTCGGCAAAACCAAACCCACAACTGCAAACAGATGAAAATGCATGCACATAATAGAAAAACAAAAAGGTAAAGTTATTAAGCAAAACATTTAATTGTCTCCAACAATATCTATTATCCCTTAGTAGTTTCACACCGGTTGCCAGCTATGTTTGGATCTTGATTGTGAAGGGATAAAAAGGGCAAGGGATATCCCTCCCCCACATCCTATAGCTACAATTTCCATACCTCTTCTTTTCTTTCACACCCCCTTCACGAAATGCAGTATCTAAATAGAGTTTAAAAGAACCAAATAAAACCAAAAAGAAAGAAATAGAAAGAAGCCTTCTGAACTTTTAGGAAAGGAAATGAAAGTAAAGTAAAGAGAGTCAACATAAAGAATAAAAAAACTTACCCCAGGTGTTTTCGGCACCACACACAAGTGCCTAAGACCAAGCTCCCGAAACAGAACTGCAGCTTTGGCAAGAGACATTGTCTCCACTACCGTATAAGGGGAGGTATTAGTAATTGGATGGAGATCAACATACAACTCCATCTCCTCCTCTTAATTATTAAAATTTCTGACCCACTCAACATCCTCTGCTTTGCAAATTTCTTCCCTTTAAGCAAAACAAGCAAGTGGGACCTCAAAACGAGCCCACACAACTCCGGTGCATCTGAGACAGGCGGTTCATCTATCACTGGGAATCCGTTATGCTTTGTGATCTTTAATGCGTGTAATATATTGCCAACTTTTTCGACGCCAGAGAATGAAATCAAGGGACCAGAAACAACATCCTTGGCGACCAAGTGCCTCATGTATGGTTCAGCATGGGCTTCCAAATACGGCAATCCCTTTATTTGCACTATTTGGTCATAAACACCCTTGTTGAAACAATCGGCCACTGTTTTTGAAATAAGGAGAACGAGCATCACCAGAGGGAGCATTAACATGTCATTTGTAAGCTCAAGAAGTATGACACAAACTGCAACGGTCATTCTCATGGTTCCACCAAGAAAGGAAGCAGCCCCGAGAATTGCACAGAGGCCAACGTCGAGATCAGAGATAGAGTTTATGAGGGTCCCAATGAGGCGCCCATAAGAGGCTCCGGCAAGTGTGACAGGGATGAAGAGCCCAGATGGAATGGCTATGCCATAAGTGATAATGCCAAGGCAGTATATAGCAACAAAGCAAATTAAGAGCGTAGAGAGGTGAAATTCCTCTTCATTGCCCGAGCTAAATAAGTTGCGGATGACATCATCATTGGTGTTGAGGAGGAGGGAGGCTAGGTCAATGTACTGGCCTGGTGGACATTGGCAGTTCTTGTAGTTTCCGGAGCGACCTATGGTTGGGCATTCTTCTTCCAGCCCAATGGGACATGGGGTGCATCTTGCGAGCCATGGGAGGCCGTAAGAGCAACAAGAGGTCAGAAAGGAGACAGTGATGACAAGCAGGATTTTGAATCCAGGACCTCTCCTGCAATTCTTGATCCACCAATCAGCAAGAGACAAGACAAATAGAGATTAAAAAAAATTCATGACATACGGTTGGATAGCTGTGTCCATAAGTTGATATGAAGATAACATCAATATCAAACCATATGAAAGAGGGATACTACACTCTAGCAAACGAAGAGAATGGCGAAGAAAAGAAAAATGAACTGTTCCAGAGATGAATAATGGAGAAATGAATATAATTACACACACACAAAAGAAACCAAAAAAGAAATGAATCCATAGGCCACTTAGGATACCTGTACTATATCTGCCGAACTCTTTACAATATAGTCCACCTTATCCTACATAGACTGGTAGGATAGGAAGGTGGGTTATAGGAGGAATAAAGGTTGTTTGGACTAAAAACGAGTTATTTCCATTCCATATCCCATGACAAACAGACAAAGTACATAGTGCTACTTCAATCAAATCCTGTCCAGTCCCTCCCAAATGATGCCAAACCTATGATCAAAAATGGCCACAACGCTTTTCCATCAAGAGATGAACTGATTTATTCCGTAACTTACCATTCTCTAGGCACTTTCTCCGACAAAAATCTAGCCAAAACTAAGGATTCCATTTCCAAGTTAATTGAGCTATTTCTCACAAATGGTATATGATACTCTAAACTGGTGAATTTCATTATTACTAGGAGGATTATGCAGACATACTCATTGATGATACTATAAGTATGAAGAACCTTGTCAACAAAATAATTGTAAAGGCTACCAAAAATGCCTCCAATAATTCCAAGTAACATAATGGCCAGTAGGTTCGGGGTGCTATAAGTTGGCACCGCTGAAATGACGTCGAACATGATCAGACCAACATGATCAGACCTCCTTGCCCAAACAGTCCGCATTTTCCACTTCGACAAATTTCTATTAGAGATCTCAACACCACAGCTACTACAGCTGTTGTGAAAAAAGTCCTTCAAAAAAGAGCACTCCGCCACCTAAAAGAAATTACATGGTCAGTGCCTACATAGGAATGAACTCCAAAGCCATAGGTATAGTTTTGGGGATAAGAAAAGGCAATTAAGTTAGGGGTGTGTGTGTGTGTGTGTGTGTGTGAGAGAGAGAGAGAGAGACCATGAAGCTGCCTCGAGAGCGAATAGAACTCCACCAACTGGGGCACGAAAGGCAGCAGCTACACCTGCAGCAGCACCACAGGTGATCAAATCCCGTCGATCCCTGTCGTTTTTGAAGTATCTGAGCCATTTCCAAGTCAAATGGTACTTGAGTGAACCTCCTTGTCCAAGTAAGTTGGCGATACAAGAGCCAGTGTGTACCATGGGTCCCTCTTTGCCCACAACAAACCCAGCAGCTACTCCAAATATTGAACCAAAAATCTGAAAATTTTGAATTTCTTCTCAATATCTATTACTCTTACAATAAGTTAAAATAGCAGACAGCTATTCCCCTTAAATATCTGAACATAGACCCTGGAAGCCTTAAGAAAACAAAGCTTGCAAATTTCACCTTACTACAGCTACTAGAGTGGCAGGTAATAATGGAGCTCAAGTGCTCAACAAAGGTCAAAGTGTTATAACCAAGAAGAAAGAAAGAGGTTATTAAAAAATAAAGGAAATAAGAAGCTTGGAATACTTTTAAGGTTGAGGCCGTAATGACAAATGTAAGATACCTTTTCTAGCCTCTTAGCTGAGGTTTGGCCTAAAAAGTTAGCTGGCTTATTTTTTGTCTTTATTTGATTTTTTTTCGTGTTTTTTAGTTTTTCATCAACTTTTTGTGTATTATTGGTTCATCTCGGCGAGAAGAATCAAAAAAGTAAAAAATTATGATCTAATCATAATTTTTTTCTAATAAAGACAAAAATAAGCCAAATATCAGCTTTTTACACCTTTTTCGATCTTATTCAAAAAATTGAAAGTTCTAGTCATAATCTTTTACTTTGTTGAATTCCTCTCGCCAAGACGAACCAATAATACTCAAAAAATCGATGCAAAACTAACAAACGCAAAAAAAAATCAAATAAAGACGAAAAAAAAAGTTAAGCTAACTTATTTAGCCAAACCTAGTATTTTGGGGACAAGAAACAATTAAGACAGAGAGAAGACTAACGACATGTCCAGAAAGGTATTTATTTGTTAGTTTTAGTGAGACAAAAGGGGCTAAAGGAAAAAGGGAAAGAAGAGAAAACCAAAGAAGTAGAAACCGAAAACATCATCTAAGCTACCATCATAACATGCCTTAATGAAAACAGTCTTAAGGTCAAGAGAATCGGACTCTGACTCACTTAATTTTAATACTTCCGTTTTTCAGGTATATCGTGTATAATTGAAAAACATCACAAGAAAATTGACTCCGCATGTGAGTACATATCACACACACATGCACACATCTACTCAGTAGTAAAGTGAGGTTCTAACAAACCTTTACAAATAGGATACTCGGAGCCAGAATAGAATCAGCATCAACCCCGTTAAGATAGGCTTTGACCTCAGGTATGCCAGATCCGGCTGCTGCAGGGGCAATGTACGAACAGAGGGTTGCAGCAGCAATCGCCAAAACCATGTTACAACCAGCATATGCTGCGAATGCCCCGTAATATTTGCATTGGAATTGGAGTCACTAACAGCTACTCCAAACGGGTAGAACCCAATTGTTTCTTATCTCCTACATCCTATAATTATGTCAGATATAACAAAAGCAAATTGAAAACCAGACTTCCCGGGGGAGAAAGCATGCTACTTAAATCAGAAGCATAATGTGTCTGATCCAAGTAACAATCAAATGCCCAAAACACTGCATCTAATTACAAGGCCTGCAGAATTTGCATATAGCATTTAAGCAATCTTCCACCCTCCCCCCAGTTATCAATTTCCAGGCTAAAATGGGTTACAAAGTCTTGCTCTAGGTCTACTCCACAGGCAGTTGCAAATGGACCTACATGTGGTCGTGGTTGATTGGATCGAAAATGACATCAGAATTGAGGTTTTTACTTTCCGGAATGCTAAATAAGGTCACTTTGCTCCTTTGTAAGAGCTGGTTTATCCCTTATTAGCCCCGTTTTTTGTTTTTGAAGTAGTCCCTCGTTTACTCTCTTTCCTTTGTTAAATCCTACACACTTATGCTTCTTTAATAACATTCTCACGTCCCAGGTGAAAAAAAAAAAGGAGAGTAAGGATATCATATGCATTATCCTCCAACAAAAGTATGCATCAAAGATACCATTAACTAAGATATTAGCAGCGGAAGGTGTGGTATCAGGCAAGTGGTCAATCTAAAGTTTATTCTTTCGTCATGAAAGCACGGAGTTTGCACATTAAACAACATAAAATGTTCTATCGCTTATAATTCAGGAGTAAGTCATTACAAAGAAAAGCAGGATCTCTCTCTGTGAACCACCAGATATTACACGGTTCAGTGTACCAGGATATGTGACCATACTCCTAACTAACAATGAAATTCTGTCACCAAAAATAAATGCAACTCTAAATAATCAGATGAAGTATATCGTAGTGACAAAAATTGAATAAGAACCTTCAACATTACTGTATCAAGTGGAAGTCGGGCTTACTTTTCCTGGAGCATGAGATTGTTAGTGAGAAGAAGTTTAAAACCGGCAATGTTCTCAACAGCAAGGTTATTAGAGAATCCCACAAATCCAGTACCTAATCCTATAAGAAGTGCAAGTGTCCACTTTAGAACAACATACTGAAATATCTGAACCTTTTTCTCAGATCTCCAGTCCTCCTTGAAAATATCATTTTCAACAATCCTACAAGAACCCACATCAACAAATTAGACACAAAATATGAATTCTGAAAGCAGCTAACCACATTGCAATCAAAGTGTATGTGATTCAAATTATGTTCAATTTTGCAAAGGTTTATCACACCAGTAAATTACCAAATGTTTTCGCGCATAGTGGGGACATTCAGAAACGCCATTTATGGTCTTCCATTAAAACGCCTGATTCCCCAAAACAACAACTGATACTGATTTCACATCACTTCTTTCTTGAAGAACCAGACATCATTGAAAGAAGATCACACAAATAAACCCCGAAATTACCAAAAAAACAAACATCCGTTCCAATAACGCAAATGCTAAGCACCAGGTTGTAATGCTATTAAACAATTACATGCCTAGCCCAAAGTACAAAAAAGTACATGTTCTTTAGCTTATTTTCTTTTTAGTGTATATACTCCACCACAACTCTATGTTTTGCCTATTATTGAAAACTAACTATGTACATATAATTATAAATAAAAAAAACTCATCAAACTTTGAAAGAAAATTACTTCTTCCTCAGTGTACATAAAAGACTATCAGTTTCCAAAGTTTTTCTGCATCAACATTTAGTCATTTAGACACTTCAAACGTCAACAATTACAAAGAAAAATTGGTTTCCCTTTAAATTGTCACATGAATCGATAAAAGTACACAATTGGTTGGATGTACAAAATCACCTCATTTAACGAGAGAATTGGATTGTGGCTACATTTAGGTAAGACATATGAAACGGGCAGTTGGCATATTCCTTTGAACGGTGCATTTAATATCCAGAAAACATATTTGCCTTGCTGTTTGTGCTAAATGCATGATTTTGAGATTTTCCCTGTGGGTTGGAGATGCTCTAGGCTACAAAAATAATCGCCCCATCATCAAATGGGATCAGCTCCTCTCCATACTAAATACTTCCATTTTGTGGTCCTGTACCGGGCCAACAACCACAATCCGAGCAGTTCATCTCTTAGAACGCGCAAAAAAGAACATGTTGGAAAAAGACACTAAACGGTTATAAATAGACACAGTAATAAGTTACATCTTGTTTTGGAAATTATGAGGTTCAAGTATAAAATACATTTGACATACTTTTTTCGCTATAAAAAGCAACTTGTTCCAGTGCATTTACCACAAAAAAAAAAAAAAACTTGTTCTTGTGCTTATGGATATTCGATCAAACTAATTTTTTGCTGGGCATGTTTTTCTTTGCGTGGTCTACGAGATGAACCAATCGAATCATGATTTTCGGTCTGGAGCTCAGCCCCGTCAAATGGCCTGTTTGGTTGGCAAGAATCGCAGCAAAAGCTGAAATCATTGATTTCTCTCATTCTCTCCCCTTACATTTTCTCGAATCCAAATGCAGCAATAACAACATTTTCTGTAGCAATTAACAAGCAAATTGGCATTAAGACCAAAAGGGCCAAAAGGCGGAATGCGTACTCGTAATCGAGGCTTTCAATGGGGCAAACATTAGCCCCAACGGTAGCAATCTGGGAGCTATTGTTCATCCGACTCCTGCTCAGAAGCAGAGGCTCTCTCATCCCAACGCTCCTCTCCGAACCGTTCCTCTCCATCTCCGCCTCCACCTTCTCATCATCATACCCAAATCCCACCTCGCTCTCTACATCATTCTTATCCATATCTCTCTCTCTCTCTCTCTCTCTCTCTGAAACTTCACGATCGTGCATGTACCTGTTTTAGGGAAATGTATGAGGAAATAGGAAAGCGTAAAGAATGTGAAGGCTCAGAATAAAGTTGTCAATTTTGTCGCAAATTCGGTTGGATTTTAGCGAGTCACTGAGAAGACGACCAACAGAATAGGAATAAATTCTCACCACCTTAGGGCATCCACAACAAGACTCAACAAATTTTGAGCCAAATAAATTACTGAACAGTGTTTTATCTACCAATGTCATTTTCAACACTCTAACAATACTATCTATACTACCTCTCTATTATTAAAATACTGATTTTTACTTTTCAAAATAATATAATATATTAACACATATATACATATACATACACAGTACACACCCATATGCCCCAAACCCCCAGATCCCGTCGAACCCCCATATCCCGGAAGAACTCGCCGTCGCCGTCGAACGAATATTTCACCATTGCCGTTGGCCAAGTTGAACGAACCCAGATCGAAACCCATCCGGCGAACCCAGAACTCCATCTCTGGCCTACCCAGACCTCCAATGCCGGTCGACCCAACGCCGGCCGACCCAGACCTCCAGAACTCGCTGTCGCCAGATGCCGTCGAACTGTTGCTGCGGGAGAGATGCTGTCGAGGTGCTGCGTGGAGAGAGAGAGGGTGAGGGGAAAATGATTAAAAAATAAATAGGGGTGAATAGTGGCTGACCAAATATGGGGTGATTTGGGGAGCCACTGTTCACGTTTGTATTTTGTTCACCCGTTTGAGTCGTCTGTTGGAGCTCATTTTTGCTCCTAATCTCGGTAAAATAGGGAGAGGAGCTGGTTTGGGTCATCTGTTGTGGATGCCCTTAGCCATTGTGGGCCCACCGCAAGATAATTTCAATAGGTTGTATGTGTAAAAATTTAGCTTAATTAGATGTCGATAGATAGATATATATAAAAAATTAAAGAAAAATGCTTAACTTTAAGTCTTATGAAAAGGATAATGTATAGCTAGTGTATCGATATCTTAGTTGTTGTATTAATATCTAAACTTGTTTGTCATTATATTCATATTATACTCCACCTAATGGGTGGAGGCTAGCAATAGCTAATTTTAAATTTTGATTTATAATATAGATGGTCATAAACACAACTAACTTTGAAGTTATTGAGAGAATTAAACCGTCCATTTTATGAATCAAAATTCAAATTTTTTATATACCGTCCATTTCATATTAATCCGCTGTCAATTTGTTCTACTATGGCTCTTGCATGTTTTAATTGTCTGATATGTTTTTGAAAGACAATATCATGCACGTGCACGCACAATATGTGACTTATAATTTGACAACCCGAGGACCCATTTCATACCAAAAACATGAACCGTTGTTCATGTTGTTCGGGTCGTCAAGTAAATAATAAAATCGTATATCGCTAGTAGCATGAATAACATACATTTGTTCTGGAAAAAAATTTGACGGCTAATATAATTTTGCCAATAATTTTTTAGACAATCGTTTTCGTTCAAGAGAAGTACTTACTACATGATACAAACAAAATCAATCAATTCAGATAAAGACAATAGGTCACAAAGAGGCCTTCTTCTGTTTACTAAGGCCCTGTTTGATACCAGGGTTGGAGGATGGGATTGGATTGGAAATCCTGTGAGACCTGTAAAACCTTGTTTGGTGTTGCAAAAAATGGAAGGATTGTTAATACCATGGGATTGTGAATATCACAAAATCATGGGATTACCCATCCCAAGGGGGTTGGGTATTGCCAATCCTATCCCATGGGATTGAGATTGGAACTGGTAAGTGGTCTGCGTACAGCTGAGATTGGAACTGGTAAGTGGCCTGTGTACTGATTTCTTTTTTGCATGATGTCCAAGTATTTCTGGGGAAAGGGAAATGAATGTTTGATTTTCTCCCTTCCGTTTGTTTTGACATGCTAAGATGGGTCAATACTTCACAATGTTAGAAGGCCGTGTTTTGAATTTGCAGAAAAAAAAAATGTTGCAATCTGTACTGAGGAGAAATCGAACAGGAAAATGTATTGAGGAGAAATGGCAGTGATTCCATTTAAAAGATTCCTTTCCTCCTAATTTGTTTATCCAATTTTACGAATTCAATTTTTTTAGGGAACACAGTGAATACACCTATTTTTTTTTTCCAATAATTACCCTTCGACTTTTTTGAAGAGTTACTTTATTTGCCAAAAAAAAATAGGAAGAAGAAGAAGAAGAAGACTAGACACAAAATTTTATTCATTCGGATAGAGGGAGTACCACAGTTAATGAAAATATTGTTTTCAAGTAAGGGTAGAATTGGAAACAAATATTTTTATCCAATCCTATTCTAGACAAAACAAATATGTTATTAACAATTACATGATCTAATCCATTGTAAAAACAAACATGGGGAAGGATTTGTCTCCTCATTAATAATCCCACCTTATAACCAATTCCAATCCTAATCTCATCTCATTACCAATCCCCCCAAAACAAAAACCTCGTATCAAACAGGGCCTAATGTACTTATCGATATTCAGTCAGTCTATTTTTTGATGGGTGACCTGTCCTTCATTTCCTTATGCGGTTATAAAATAGTAATCATAAAATTGGAACATGGTTGGTATCGTTGATATGGTCATTTTATTGACAACCCACTTAGTTGTCGATAAACTCACGAAAATACAGGGAAAAAAAACATATGTTTTAATATACTTTCTATATTTTTCAATATACTTTCAAACACTCATATACACTTTCCATCTATTTCAATATACGTATATTTTAAACCTTGAAAAAAAATCAATGAGCTGTTTTAACATTTTCCTAATTGATAAGGTTAAATGGGATCTTTTAATTCGGATTACCGATTGGAAAAAATTATGGATACACCACTCATGCACAGTAAATGCACATCAAGTTTATGTGATGGATGAGGAGAAACTCATTTTTTTGGTGGACCTTATAGTGGATCTCGTCATCTGCAGCATCAATTTGGAGTGTATTTAATGTGCATAGTGGTGTACTCGTAACATTAGTAGTGTACTCATGACATTTCTCTTTCTCTTAATTATTTATCTGTTACTCTACTACTCGAAGCCATGAAATTTTTTTGGGACAGGATGGTAGTCCACCACCTGTTGCCTGTAGTAGCAAAAGTACTCCATCCGTCCCAATTTAAATGTCTTTTACGGGAGACCGGGCAAGTTTGATCCTAAAAAATAAATTACTTTCGGAATTGCTTTTAATTTTTTTTTTGTATTGTTCAAAAGATCTCAATGAGTACTTTTGAATGGTGTACATTTTTTTGAAAAATAATATTTAGATATATGTTTTTTTTTAAAAGTCAAAATGGTACAACTTTACATATGTGACATTTAAAATGGGACAAAGGGAATACTACTTTCAGGTGATGTGGTCTCAAATGATTTTATCGGTCCACGTATCATGTTAAAGTGAGTTTTCCAAGTGACAAAATCAATATTTGCTAAAATCATTGGTTGATTTTATCAAATGAGGAAATTTTTTGCTAAAATCAAATATTTTCATGAGAATAATTCTCATTTGATAAATCAACTAGTAATTTTAACAAATATTAATTTTAGCAGATTTTATAATTTGAAAAACTCACACTTATAATTGTGGTTACCTACTGTTGCAGGTGGGCACTGGCCCAGTATCATGGTAGAGGACCAATCTATAAATCTAATGCTAGTATATATTTTTTTAACGGTTTGAAATTGATTAGGAGGTGTTCCACTTAGGGAGTTTTGTTTTAAAACTATCTTGGTTTTTGTGTTAACACCTTTTTATGTGATGTATTGTGAGAGGATAACCTGTCTTGATTTTTGGAAAAAATAGTTTTTTTCAAACTAGTTAGTGGAACACCCCCTGGTGATAGTGCTAGATTTTATTGCAATTTTTTAGGATTGATCCTTAAGAGTATCACCAATAGTTTACTCAAAATTGAATATCCAAAAGTTACCACATCACATTTTGATTATCCATTTAGAGGATGGCTAAGGTTAACAATGTAGAGGTCCACAATAGCATAATTTTAAGATTGATCCTTATATCACATTTTTTTTAGAAAACAAAAATAAAAAAAATTAAACC